>BQKZ01001224.1:36796-51330 GCA_036244855.1 Temnopleurus reevesii | reverse complement strand
TTTGCAATTAATCGCTATTTGATTTTGCGATCAATTGCAAACTTTAGTACATGATTTGCCATAGACTTGCGATTGATATCAATCGCTATCAGATTAGCAATTAATCGCAAACTTTTATATTACGGGGCCCAGGTCACAAACAAAAAAATCCTTCACGATCTGGGACCTGTAACATGAAACATGCAACTAATCTTTCGATAAATATTAATCGTAAGTCTATGGCAAAACGGTGTACCACAAAGATACGATTAATTTTCAATTAATCGTATCTTCTTTATGTTACAGACCCCTGGTCTGTTGTTTACAGTACCTTAGGGCTTCCATACTAATGTGCATCAAACCGGGAGAGGATTTTAAGGGTAGGCAAGTTTTGACAAAAGTGCTAAGCGGCTATAGGTTACGTTATGGTAGCGACTATAAACGATACATCAATAAAGCGAATCTGAAATGCATTGAAGCAAAAACAAAGCGTAAAATATCACCGCAAAAGCACCCATCCCCTTACGTCCATTGTCAAGGAGAAACACGTTTATGGGTGCTCAATAGACGCATCTATCAATTTTGTCCAGGGCTCCGTAACATAAAGGTTAGCGATTAATTGCTAATCTGTTAGCGACTGATATCAATCGCAAGTCTATGGCAAATCATGTACTAAAGTTTGCAATCGCTCGCAAAAACAAATAGCGATTTATCGCAAACCTTTATGTTACGGGGCCCAGGGTAGGAAGAATGCCTTGCGCCGAAAGGAGTGAACATTACGATTGCCTCTTTTCCAAAGAAATAATCATGAAAATAAGATGATATTTATTGTTAATTCTAATCAAAGCATACATCAGTAAGATCAATAAAACAATAGCGTGTTTAAAAAAAAAAAAATAGCATAATGTCCTACATTAATCAATGGCCGAGAGAAGTTTATCGAAATGGGAGTAATTGTTCAGAAGAGTTATTTTAGATCGATTCAGGCCCATTTTTGCGGGTTTTTTTTAACGAACTGGATATTAATAGTTTGTGTTCGACCAAGTAGGAATGAATATTGGTTCTGTGAATGGCACTTGACAGATAGGATTATGGAATAACTATGAAAATCTGGTGTGAATAATTTGGGTTAAAAAAGGTGCAAAATTCTTATTGCTACATTCTGTCTAGTGCTCTGCTCTAAGGCGACCCCAACACAAGATTTGCTTTTAGGGTTGTTCACCTCCTTTAATTTTTACTATTTTATCTTGTGTTTTCCTATGTTTATTATGTCATTGGAAAAAGGAAATAATTGTTCTATACAATCCAATGTTCTATTCAAGTTTGGAAATGATTTATATTCATTAACAAATGATATACACTCGGAATAAAAGCGTAATCTTTGCACCTTTAACTGACGTTACACTCATCACACCTGTAGAGGTGCAACTTTTCGAAGCAGAATTACACCAAAGGGTGCTTATAATAGCATTCGTACCGAAAAAATTCAAACACCATGAAAATTATGTTGCATTTTTTGTTATCATTGCCCTTAAGCCTCGGTCACATAGGGTGCCGGAAGCAACACGATTCAACACGACTTCTTGTTTGCAGGGAGCCAACTGTGAACTGACAAAGAATCGTGTTGAACCGTGTTGCTTCCAGGGCCCTATGTGACCGGGGCCTTATATATACGTTTCGGTCTGACATTTGTCGAAAATCTGCTCCTCTTCAAGAGTGCAAAGGTGGCATCAGTTCAAATAAAATTAAATCAAATCAATTCATTTTTTTCAATTCTTTCGAAGTTTGCATCTTTATTTGCTACCTTCCGAAACAAAGAATTTTTTAAGCTTAAACAGATCGTTAAATCAGTCTTTTTTAAATCAGGTTTTTTTTCTTCAAAAAGCGTCGCACCCTCCAGTACCCTACCACGAAGAAACAAACAGAAGAAGCAAAAAAATGACTTACTATTTGCACACTTTGGGAAGAGGGTGCTGGTGCTAAGGGAATGATTAGTTGCTTTAGCTTACGGGCGAAACTTTTGAGGAAAGAGTCTCAGACCCCTCTCTAGTCTTATTTTATTTTTTTCTGGGTGTGGCAAGCTTGGGGTAGCCTATTATGTGGCTGGCTCCCTGGTGAAACTTTGGGGATAATGTTTTCGGTATTTGCCCCTCCCTCCCTTCTTTTATTTCCTTCTATTGGAGCTACCCGTTATTGCAGATTATTGTTAGTAATCGATTCAATGAGCTCCAAACTGCTTTAGATTTCGCTCGCCGAGCCTTGAAGAGACCGGTTTACTCATAGATTCAAATTTATGCGTGTGTCTTGCAGACAAACCTAGTTATGTGGTATTCCTTAAACCGGTTAGTAACAACTGAACTACAATAGGTCTTGGAATCAAGTTTGCATACACTGCTTGTGTAGTGTCGGGTATGCCTCGGCAATCTATTGGGTCGTCAGGAAATAGGCTTCAAACTAGCGAGATGTAAGATACTCCGTAGGCACACTGCACTTGAGTTTCACGTCATGCATGACGCTTAAAGGGGAACAAACCCCTCCAATTATCGTGCTCTCATTGAATGAAAAATAATCAGATAAACAAAATGTGAAAAATGTGAAAATCAGACAACCCGTTCAAAAGTTATTAACTTTCAAGGTCAATTAAACGATCACTGCCGCTGATGGGGATCGACAAATTCGACGGAGATGGCGAGTCATGTCTCACAACTCCCATTCACTCTGTATACAAAATTTCACATTTTCTCATTTTTTTTCGGACAAGTCAGCGAATTACCAATTTTCGGCTGGGTATATCATTTCTTTATCGAGTCTGCATGTATTTTTAGAAGAATCATGTGTTGCAACCTTACTCTAAATTTTATATTAATCCATTAAAAAAAAATCTATGTACAAAGTGAATGAAGAGTTGTCCGACATGACGTCACAAATTCCGTCGATGTGGCCGTCGATGTGGCATGGATCCCCATCAGCGGCAGTGATCGTCATATCTCTGTGAATGTGAAATTTCATAACTTTTGAACGGGTTGTCGGATTTTGCTCATATTTTTGCCTTATATATTTTTCCTTATTATATTCGCCGTTTTGACGGCGCCATAATCGAATAACATACAACATCGTTGCTATGGTAACACCACGAATTAACAACTCATCGATGCATCTTAGAAAACGTAAACAAATATTATCTTACATGTCTTATTTCTCCACTGCTTATCGAACTCGCAAATGAAAATGAACAAATTGGCAAAGAGGGATGATGAGAATTTTAGATTTCAGAGAAAAATTACATGTAACATCCAAACCACGAGGTACAATCAGAAGATGCAGAATACAAACATTGCTGAAAATATGAATAATATTTATCTGATTCAGTCAGTGCTACATTATTAATTTCAAACCTTTGGCCACAAAAAGAATTACCTGAATCTTACCAATGAATTAAAACCTTGGGCAGTCGTCTTCTGGGGAGAGTAGTTATTCAGGGATTGTCAACCGGTGGAAGTTGACAAATGACCCGTTTGGATTTTTTCCCGATATGAATTGTACCCGGAAAGATGTCAGTTTTAGACATTGGGCATTTGTCCTTTGGGGATAGTCTCTCAGGGATTTTCCTCCGGTGGTAGTTGTCATCCGGGGAAGTTGTCCAATAGAAATTGTAGCCGGGGGTATGTCCTTTGAGCATGTTGTCTTCTGGGGAGAGTATTCCTTCAGGGGCTGTCAATCGATGGAAGTTTTCCTCCGGGTACGTTGTCCAATTAGAATTGTACACGGGGAATGTCCTCTAAATCTCACAAAACATAGGAGGTGTTGTTCAAAAGTTGCAATTGATCGAAAGTTGCAGTTGATCGGAACGAGCCAATCAAAATCATTGTTTCACGCGCGTCTTGTTAAATGCGCACATCGTGCGCGAATGAAAATGCGCGTTACAATTTGCAAAGTTGATCAGTTGATTTGCAGCTGATTTTGAACAGCACCCCCATAGATTGCAATATTTACAGAACTCCACCAATCGGTACCAGCCTGCGTTTTCGACAAGAAGCCAAAATTGTCCGAAACTCTTTCAGTCTCCACCAATAGACAATAGAATTGCTTATCCAATTCAAGACACTGCATAACGTCACTAAAAGGAAAAAGCAGTCATGGCGCTCATGACTGTCTTTAATGGAGAAACCCAGGGACAGAGCTGTTGATATCAGCGTGGTACTGTACAGGATGGCGAATGTCCGCAGAATGCGTTTGTTCTCTTCCTTCCGCTCCATCATCAGCGCATCGCCGTTTGATGGCCCCCGGGCAACTCCCCGATAGATCAGGCAGAGACACACCCCGGTGAAGACACAGAGGACCATGTTCCAGGTCGTCCCAACAAGCTCCCCGAGGATTTCAATGGATTCCCTGTTGGCCAGGAGAGCGAAATAGATGGTCCACGAAGCGATGCAGGCTGCGATGCATCTTGGAGTGGTGATGATGTTGCGGACACCGAAGGGGTCGATTCGGATGGTGATGAGCTGGTAGACAGCGACGAAGAGGATGTTGAGGAGGGATACGCTGGTTCCGGCTATTGTGATTAGACGAAGCAGATCAAGGTTGATCTATGGATGGTTAAAGAAGTGAAAGAAATGGTTTTTATCGATCATTCACATTTTCTGGGTTTCATAAATGATAGGAGGGACATATTGCTTGAAGGTGAATGAAAGGAAATAATCATGATTATTGTAAACGTATTATCTAGATGCAAATAAATAGTTTTTTTAATGAAACTTTGATGACCCCCCAAAAACCTAAAGGATTTGCACAACATTATACAGCATAAATGCATCCATAATTAAAAGGGGAGGTTTGGTGTGGCAGGAAAGGGGGTTCTGCAAGGGCAATGGCTTGACAAGAAAAAGAATCAAACTCTTTCGAATTTACATCATTGTACATGCATTTACAGTTTTTAAGTTGGTCCAAAATGCGGGTAAACTCTCCCTCCTTTTGGGCGTAAATATAGCTATTGTATAATAAAACTAAAAGTGGCATCAGGCAACCAATTTATATCATCGGACATCTTGGAAGAAATCTAAATTCACAGGTAATTGCCACTAAATGACAAAATATGTAAACCGTCCAGAAATGCACATGTAAGATAAAATATGAAGAAAAAATTGAATTAAACCGTACTTGGCCGTGACTTCTGCCCGTCTCGACAATGACGGCGACGATGGTCACGAAATCCGCCAAGACGATGTTGAACTGGAAGATATATCGACGTCGTCGAAGTTGACGATGAGAAGGGATCAGAATGAGCGTTACGAACGACAACGAAACAGCGATTCCGAGAGGGACAAAATAAATTATATCGTATCTGAGAAATGGCTCACAACTCCTCAAAAAGTCTGTGGAATTTGACCGGTTTCTAACCTTCATTTAATATTGTTTTGGTGGAGAAAGAAATATACTGATGTCTAAAGAGGAATAGTAACGTCACTGCTTCGTTATCACCAATTCTATTGATCGTGACAGTTATCACGCACTGATCCAGGCGAGCTTAAGACTCTCTTAATAGGAACAGTAACGTCACTGCGTCGTCATCACAAATTCTATTGATCGTGACAGCTATCTCGCTCTGATCCAGGCGAGCTTAAGACGCTATAGACAGAAATAGTAGCGTCACTACATCGTCATCACCAATTCTATTGATAGTGACAGTTATCGCGCATTGATCCTGGCAATCTAAAGCCGTTCTAAACAGGAATAATAACGTTGCTGCATCGTCATCACCAATCTATTTATCGTGACAGTTATCTTGCACTGATCCTGGCGAGCTTAAGACGCTCTAGATAGGAATAGTAACGTCACTGCGTCGTCATTACCAATCATATTAATTGTGACAGTTTCTCGGCACTGAACCAGGGGAACCGAAAAACTGTTTGGGATCGGATGTGAAATGTCCCTCTCTCTTCAAATCGGTAAGTCCAGTTGTAAAATTTAATTTCCAATTCTTTCATAGATAAGATTTTCTGTCATAGATGCATCAGAAATACTCTTTACGAGGTATTGCGTGTTTGATATACACAACGTCACACACACACGACTCCAGGTAATCTTTCTAGTTACCATGTTTAAAGTAAACAGAGAAATTAATTTCCATGCCCCTGTCCCGAGAAAAGCAAATTTTATCCACTTAGCAACGATTATCATCGAACATTCAATCACTGCATCACCTATTCATCCAGCCGTAAACACCATTCAGACTCTCTGTCCAAATTGGAATGAAATTTACAGTCTACTAGGTTTAGATTTTGATTTTGGGCATACTTAGGGGGTGTTGCTCAAAATCAACTGCAAATCAACTGCAATTTTGCCAATTGTAACGCACATTTTCATTTGCGCACGGTATGCGCATTTAGCAAGACGCGCATGAAACAATGATTTTGATTGGCGCGTTCCGATCAACTGCAACTTGCGATCAATTGCAACTTTTGAGCAACACCCCCAGGTAATTAAAGTGAAACTTACAACATAACATAGTGTCCGCTTGAGGCTGTCTAAAGGTACAACATTCTACATTTTTTCAGTAGTTTGTACCCTTATGTACCTTTTTGCTGAACGTGTACAGCAACAAAATGGTAAACTATTACGCATTTGTGTTTTGCCGCATATTGCACCTTATTGCGAATGTGTGCACCCTTTGCGCACCCTTTCTTCTTGGTGTGTGTGAAATTTTCAATCCAGCTTTGAATTGGTCCCTGACTACAATCTGTTAGATTGGCTTTCAATCCAGGGAATTCAGAGAGTAACCAGATTAACCCTCTTATCTGTACTTCGTATTTGTTTGAGCTCAATATTTGCTGGTTAAATCTCCCCAACACAATTATTTTTAATTTTATTTATTTTAATTTTCTTAAATTTATTTCTTTTCCAAGAAAATACAAATTAACATGTAATCCAACGTGGAATAGTAAATAAATTTTATTACATATTTTTAAATCATCATTTGATAAGTATTACATAAATTATACGGAGATGTATAAATCATTATTGACGTGATAAAACTGAAAAGGTATATTCTGAGGAAATGGAGGGACCCCCTAAGAAGGTTAGTTTATAATTGAACTTGAACTTTTTTTAACTTGACATTTTATTTATCAAAAAAAAAACCATCCATACATCAAATATATTGTACATAGTATATGAATATACATATGAATATACATTGTAAAAGGTTAGAGGATTGTTGGGAATCTAAAAAAATAATGCGAATTAGAAAACAGTGTTTTTTTTTTAAATATAGAATGAAGGAACAGAGATAACCAACAAAGATGATAAACTCTTTCAAGATAAGATCTCATAAAATTTGTATGCATACAGTATGAATGACCGATTGATTATTTTAAAGCTTACGTCGTATCGGGTGCTCACCGGTTACAGTCTAAACGGGGACAGTATAAGAGAACTCTTCATATCCCTTTTATGCATCGCTCAAACTCAAAAGGCCCTCTTTACTTAAAATGCTAAATAAATAATCTTACATTCACTTTATATAATTTCATTCAATATCAATCTGACTAGTTGGCACAATAGGTGATATTGAAATTGACATTGAAAGTGCATTTTGAAAGTGCATTTTCGACGTAATTAACACTAGACAAAAGTAACTTCTTGTCAGCTTGGCTCAATAACAATAGCTTTGTTTTTATATTTAATCATACAATTTATTTTTGACGTTTATGGAATTCTTTCGGGATGAAAGTCATGAAGAATTTACAGCTTTGTATCCCAACGAGCACTCATTTCTTTTCTCTCTGTTCCAATTTTTACTGTTGCCTCGCATCGGTTAAAGGAGAACTAACCTTAGATGATAATATACACCTATAAGAAAGGTGTCACATATCTCTACTTATTGGACTGGATCAAACTCTACAATACATTCAGAAAAGCGTAAATTTCCCGATATTTTAGAACAGGTTTTCGTCTGCTATCACATTACAAGGGGGCTGCCATTTTGTTCAGGACAGATATTTCGACGAGATCCATTGATATAATNGCCAACCTAGCAACGTTAATGTATGCAAGTAGCATTCTGACTTTTGTACTCGCATTATTTTTTTGACAGCTGAATACATAGTTCGTTTTGAGGCAAACGTGAATAAATCTATATATATTACCACATTGGTTTATTCAGTTCATTGCAATTTAGCTGTATTGATAATACTCCATAAAAGTTACAAAAGAGAACTGAGGACTAATATTTGTTTTTATCTTGCATGACAAAACAATATCAGTATAAGGAACTGATTGATTCTGATTATATTTTTACGATCTTATTCACAGAATTTAATTGATATTTAAACATCCAATATTTTCTTCGGAAAGATCTGTTAATCACCTTGAAAAAACTAATAGTGGTGAACGAAGTATAAATTTATTCATTGATATATCCGAGCATCCACCAGTGGCTGGGGCGGTAATTAGCCCATTCAGGACAGGAATTATTTTACAACAAATTCAATCACTATTCCTTTCCTAAATTGGCAACACTCAAATTTTAAATTCTCTTTTCAGAATGTCTCAAGTAAAAATTAAGTTACCATATGGAATCTTCTTTGTCAAAAAGCGAGTAAAAAAGTGAAAAGTTGCCAATTGCGTGAAAAACGATTTTCAAATGATTTCTGCGTTGCCAATTTAAGGATTTATGACCAATTCAGTGATTATTTTCATTAAAAAAATTCTCTGCATCCAGAGAATGGTCAGATCTAGTGTAGAAATTTTTTCTCTCTCTTTTCATACATATATTTTTTTTTATAGCACTACATCAAAATCTATTGGACCAATACACAAAACGTGTTCTATCGTCCTGAAAGGGTTAATAAAACTAGTTTCAAGCGCAGCAGAGTGTATGCGTAAAGTGATTTCGCTTTGTAAATGAATATGAATTCATATGTACACTGAGTACACCATATATAAACATTAGTATTATTTTTTAATGCGACGTAACCAAACAATAATGAGTAATCTCCGACTTATCATTCATATTTGGCAACACCAAAGAAGTTTTAGATCATCAAGGAATTAAAATGATTTTATTTCAACACTGAACAGGAATAAAACAGTTTTTATTTAAGGGGAAACATTTTCTTAAAGGGGAACCAACCCTTTGGATTATCACATTCTCATAGAATGAAGAAAACTTAGATGAATGAACTGAACATTTGAACATAATCGGACAACCCGTTCAAAAGTTATGAATTTTTGAATTCTCAATTATTTCAAGATTCCTGCTGCTGATGAGGATCCGTGTGGTCTGTATATTTGTCAGAATCTGTAAAGTAATTGCGGACAACTCGTGCACTTTGTGTATAAAGAATTTTGAAATGGATTAATTACAATTCTAGAAAACCGACAAAAAGATATATCAAACATAAAAAAACACATGTATTTTGTTGACTTTCCTGAAAAAGGGGGAAAATCGTATACGGGGTGAAACAGTTGTCCGACATGGCGTCACAGATTCCTTCAACGTTGCTGAGCGCGCAGATCCCCATCAGTGACAGGGATCGCAATATCATAGAGAATTTATAGAAAATTCATCATTTCCAAAGATAATGAAATAATATGAAAAAACACAACTAAGACAACCCCATCTCACACCATTTCCCGCCTCATCAAAGAAATTCCAAAACATTCTGAAATTCCAAAGGTTAACGACAAGTTAGCTCTACTTAAAAGTTTTTCCACATCGAAGTTTGTCCAAATATCAACCAATTTATTGTAATATCATTCACTTTGGAAGGAATCTAAGTGACCTTTGAGACCAACATTCAAAAACTTAAATAGGTGAATTAATCCAATTGTCATACGATCAATATTATTCTTAGCCGCCGAGTCATACCTCGACAGATTATCCGATCAGACCACCGTCCCAAAAACAAACGCAATGAAAAAAATGATTGCATAAGAATAACATTTTTGAAACTATCGTCTGTAAGTCGGAAAGTTTTTTTCGTTGTTTCTTTTTTAACACATTTCATGTAGAAAAAAAAATCCGATTTCATCTTTTAAAAAGAGGAGGGGCATTCTGATAGAATAGACCACCCCTCTATAAACTTGTGTTCATTTCGTCAGCGACCACGGTCCCCCTTTTTAACATAATTAAATATAATGCAGAAAATTATACCCAGAACAGAGTAAAAAGTTAAAGAACATTGGAAATATGACTTTTCCGGCTCACATGTTTATCAATGACATTGATCGGGTTTTAATTTTATTCTTAATTTTGAGTGACGTCTCTAGGAGAAGAGCAAAATATCAACGAAGAACTTACCAAACGAGAGAGAACCGGCAAGACACTCCTTCTTCATCCACTGGTTTGCTGGAGAGTGGGGAGTGGCCCTGCAATTATACTCCCCTGGATGGTGAGATATAAGAATACAATCTTTGCACGGCTAATGAGCAGGGATATACATCCACCACCAAATATGGACATTCTTGGAGCATATACGCCTCGAAACTTTTAAGGTATGTGTTGTTTTCAAGAAGATTACCTAATTAAACTAAGCCTATTGTGCAACACAAAATGCTTCAACCCCGAGTGATATCCAAAAGAAATGCAATTCAAAACACTTTTCACACACCGCTGCCCCGCCTCTTAGATCCCGCTTGAGCTCAAAAGAACTTTGGCGACTTTTCTTCTCTTTTCTTAACCAACAAAAGCGTTTCTCATGGTCGAATGGTAGAATCAGATCCAGTTAATTTCTTTATACCTAAATCACAATGAATAATGTATGGAAGCCTATAAGTTCATCAACACAGGTCATGTCCACCGTGAAGTTTCTGACCAGGGGCTAATCAAGGAGTTATCAAATTAATGGAATCACAACTCAGAGTCATGGATGTGAATCACCTGGTCAAATTAAAAAGATGAACAATACATGAATTGATCCTTTGATGTTCTAGGTTCGAAGCCGCCAAATACGACTGGAGTGATTTTAAGATATCAAGATATCTAAAAATCTAGGATGCACAGTAAATCTAAGGTAAAAGTAAACATAAGTTACGAATGTGCAGTTGTATTAATAATAATTTGGGATCATAATCTTGAATTACAAGTCTCACTGTGTATCATTTATTGAGATATGGCTAAGAAACTGTAATTCATATGAGGAAGCACATATTTGCCAGTATTTTTGTCATTCTTTAAGACGCGGCATCGAACTTACTTCAAAGAGATGCTATTCCAGATGTAAAATTTCCTTGCCAAGACGTCTCATTTTTTTTTTTACTCAAAGCAAGGAAAGTTCTACACATGGAATAACAGCTCTTTGAAGTTAGGTTCAATACCGCGGGTTGGATAATGACAACTATACTGACTAATATGCGCTTCCTAAAATGCTTAATCAGGAGGGAGAATAATTACTGAACCCTTCGCTAGCATAGGCATTGTACGTTACCAATAACGAATGTTTCATTGTAATGGCAATTAAATTTCCCAGGTTTTGCTGAATTAGTAGCACAAATGAACATGCACATACACTCAATGAAATTTGGTATTAACGATTAAAAATGCAAGAATTAAAACACTTTTGGCAGTTTTGGCAGTAAGGTCATTTGATAGGGCAATATTTGAAAACATAAATATGAAAAAATACAACGATCAGAAGTAATCGGTACATAGTTATTATCTTTAGCAACATAAATCCATGTCAGTTACAGTTTCGTAGCTTTATTTCAATAAGTAATGCAAAGCGAGGCTTGCAATTTGAGATTGTAATAAAAAAAAAATCAATACTAACACAACTGCGCATTTGTACATCATTTGTATCTTTACCTCAAGTTCACTGCGCAGCCCACACCTTTAGGCCCCGGTCACATAGGACCCCGGAAGCAACACGATTCACCCCGACCCTTTGGTAATTCACAGTTAACTGCCTCTGAACAACGAGTCGGGGTGAATCGTGTTGCTTTCGGGGTCCTATGTGACCGGTGCCTTAAATATCCCGATATCTTAAAATCACTCAGTCGTATTTGGCGGTATGGAACCTTGAACATTCAAAGGATCAATTTGTGTATTGTTCATCTATTGAATTTGACCAGGTGTTTCATATTCATGACTCTGAGTTCATTCTCAATTCTTTTGAAACTCCTTGCTCAAAGTTTGCGACCGAGGACGTCAAATAGGCGGGTTTACTTATATATTCAAATTTATGCGCGTTTAATTAACGTAGTTACTCTCTAAATTCCTAGGATTGAAAAGTCAATCGAAAAGATTGTAGTCAGGGACCAATCCAAATTGGATTGAAATGTTCAATCTAGTAGACTTGAAATTCAATCTTCTTTGATTGAAAATTTCAATCGAATTTTGGATTGGTCCCTGACTACAATCTATTAGATTGACTCTCAATCTTAGGAATTTAGAGAGTATGTGGTATTCCATAGAGCGGTTGATAACAATAAGTCTACAATACTTGGAATTCAGTTTGCATACGTTACTTGTTGCTATGTCGAGCAAGCCTCGGGCAAGCTTTCTGGTTGTCGAGAACAACCTTTGTGTTAGTGGTATGCATAAAATTTGCATCTATTAGTAAACCCGCCTATCACTGCCTATATAGGTCACAAAC
This sequence comes from Temnopleurus reevesii, assembly GCA_036244855.1. Lineage (NCBI taxonomy): Eukaryota > Metazoa > Echinodermata > Echinoidea > Temnopleuroida > Temnopleuridae > Temnopleurus > Temnopleurus reevesii. Next base: position 38,758 of record BQKZ01001224.1, on the reverse strand, counting down.
TTCACCCCCAGACTCGGGGGACGCAAAACCTGAATCATTGGTCACAAGCTGTGCTTTCCAGGACCCTGTAACATAAAGGTTTGCAATTAATCGCTATTTGATTTTGCGATCAATTGCAAACTTTAGTACATGATTTGCCATAGACTTGCGATTGATATCAATCGCTAACAGATAAGCAATTAATCGCAAACTTTTATATTACGAGGCCCAGGTCACACACACAAAAAATCCATCACGATCTGGGACCTGTAACATGAAACATGCAACTAATCTTTCGATAAATATTAATCGTAAGTCTATGGCAAAACGGTGTACCACAAAGATACGATTAATTTTCAATTAATATTATCTTCTTTATGTTACAGACCCCTGGTCTGTTATTTACAGTACCTTAGGGCTTCCATACTAATGTGCATCAAACCGGGAGAGGATTTTAAGGGTAGGTAAGTTTTGACAAAAGTGCTAAAGCCCCGGTCACATAGGATCCCGGAAGCAACGCGATTCACCCCGAATCTTTGCTAAATCACAGTTAACTGCCTCAGAACAACGAGTCGGGGTGAATCGTGTTGCTTCAGGGGTCCTATGTGACCGGGGCTTTAGCGGCTGTAGGTTACGTTATGGTAGCGAATATAAACGATACATCAATAAAGCGAATCTGAAATGCATTGAAGCAAAAACAAAGCGTAGAATCAGCGCAAAAGCACCCCTCCCCTTACGTCCAATGTCAAGGAGAAACAAAAATAAACCGAATCGGATATACAGGTCTTTTTTTTTTGGGGGGGGGGGGCTTGAAGGTGCTTGCTTGACTCTGAGATCACCAGTGCCGAGGTACAAATAGACCACTTTCGAAATGTATTCAAATTTATTCATGTTTGTCCCAAGACGAACTATTTATTAAACTGTCAGAAAATAATGAAAATACAATACTCAGAATGCCTCTTGCATACATTAACGTTGCTAGGTTGGACAAACATTGTAGCTAGACCAACCTAGCAACAACCATTACATGGTTTCCACATTCCTCCTATTGAAATACGATTATTCTATGTAAGGTGAACAAATACTTTGTCATTGTGCGTTTGACAAAGAACCATGCATAAAATTTGAATACATTACGGAAGTGGCCTATTTGGTCTTGACCATCTTCTTCTTGCTGATACGTCTTCTTGTACCATCCTCGTAACATAGACGTATCTATGATTGTGTCTGGGTAAAGAGGATGGCAGAGGAAGAGCAGTTCACAGTTAACTGCCTCTGAACAAACAGTCGTGTTGAATCGTGTAGTTTCCGGGGTCCTATGGGGCGTAAGATCATTTTGTGCAATTGGCCCCAGGAGCGGTGAAACCAAGGAAAGTTTTACACCTGGAATAAGTTTATGGATGCTCAATAGACTCATCTATCAATTTTGTCCAGGGTATGAAAAATGCCTTGCGCCGAAAGGAGTGGACATTACGATCGCCTCTTTTCCAAAGAAATAATCATGAAAATAAGATGATTTTTTTTAAATACCTATTGTTAATTCTAATCAAAGCATACATCAGTAACATCAATAAAACAATAGCGTGTTTTTTTTTTAAATAAAATAGCATAATGTCCTACAATGGCCGAGAGAAGTTTATCTAAACGGGAGTAATTGTTCCGAAGAGTTATTTTAGATCGATTCAGGCCCATTTTTGCGGGTTTTTTCTTAACGCACTGGATATTAATAGTTTGTGTTCGACCAAGTAGGAATGAATATTGGTTCTGTGAATGGCACTTGACAGATAGGATTATGGAATAACTATGAAAATCTGGTGTGAATAATTTGGGTTAAAAAAGGTGCAAAATTCTTATTGATACATTCTGTCTAGTGCTCTGCTCTAAGGCGACCCCAACACAAGATTTGCTTTTAGGGTTGTTCACCTCCTTTAATTTTTACTATTTTATCTTGTGTTTTCCTATGTTTATTATGTCATTGGAAAA
>BQKZ01001224.1:23788-35690 GCA_036244855.1 Temnopleurus reevesii | reverse complement strand
AAGTCACATACAATGGTTGGAATAGCCAACCGATAAAACAGATTCCTTTCTTTCATTTGTTTTGTTATGAAGAAGCTTCATGTCATACACCATGTCATACGTCATTACTCCATGTTGTACGTCATGTATGCCAAGAAAAAGGAATTTCAATGCACAAAAATGATTTTTTAAAGAACAATAGACCAGTGTTAAATAATAAAATATATGTTCACATACATATCACATTTTTTCTCAAATTTTTAATTATTTCATTACCGATCAAGACAGCTTTGATTAGGGAACAAAAATACTTTCTGGTACCAAAAAGAAAATGGCAGCGCCCTGCTAATGTTAGCAGACGATAAATTGGCTCAGATAATGTTAATTTAACTCTAAATGTTGTACTTATACATTAAATTGCATATTCGAATCATTAGATACATATTATACCTTTTGGAATAAGCCGATTTATCCTTTGAGTGGAATTCCCCTTTAAGCCCCGGTCACATAGGACCCCGGAAACAACACGATTCACCCCGACTCATTGTTCTGAGGCAGTTAACTGTGAATTAACAAAGAGTCGGAGTGAATCGTGCTGCTTCCGCGGTTTTATGTGACCGGGGCGTAAGTTCTTGAACATGATGCGTTTTTCACTTTGTGCCATTTTTTTTGTTGTTTTATATCCTGGTGTAAACACTTCCATACGGTTGCTCATTCCTTTTTAAAAGAAGCATAATTTGTACACATACTCGTATCTACTTACAAAATCAACAGGTAATTTCTATCAATAATTTTTACATTTTATCTCTAATATTGCTGTCACATTAGACGGTGTGGCTCAGTTGCAATTATTGAATATTTTCTGTATATATATATTGAATATATTCTGTAAATAACAAACGGAAATATGTGGATCAATGCAGGGATTTCAATTCACGTGATTGCGCATTCAATTTCCTTTCATAGTTTCATATTCATGACTTTGAGTTCACTCTCCATTCTTTTGAAAAGTGATTGCTCAAAGCTTGCGACCGAGGATGCCAAAATAGGCAGGTTTACTAATAGATGAAAATTGTATGCATACCTCTAACACAAATGTTGTTCTTGACAATCCGAAAGCTTGCCCGAGGCTTGCCCGGCATAGCAACAAGTAATGTATGCAAACTGGATTCCAAGTATTGTAGTCTTATTGTTATCAAACGGTTTCAGGAATACCACGTAACTACGTACGGTAGCAAGAAACGCACATAAATTTGAATATATAAATAAACCCGCCTATTCACTGCCTATATAGGTCACAAATTTCACCTCCAGACTTGGGGGATGCAAAACCTGAATCATTGATCACAAGCTGTGCTTTCCTGAGCCCCGTAACATAAAGGTTTGCGATTAATCGCTATTTGATTTTGCGATCAATTGCAAACTTTAGTACATGATTTGCCATAGAGTTGCGATTGATATCAATCGCTAACAGATTAGCAATTAATCGCAAACTTTTATGTTACGGAGCCGTGAGGTCATACACACCAAAAATCCTTCACGACCAAGGACCTATAACATGAAACATGCAACTAATCTTTCGATAAATATTAATCATAAGTTATATGGCAAAACGGTGTACCACAAAGATACGATTAATTTTCAATTGATCGTATCTCATTTATGTTACAGACCCCTGGTCTCAACGGTTGTTTACAGTACCTTAGGACTTCCATAATGTGCATCAAACCGGGAGAGGATTTTCAGGGTAGGTAAGTTTTGACAAAAGTGCTAAAGCCCCGGTCACATAGGACCCCAGAAGCAACACGATTCACCCCGACTCTTTGTTAATCCACAGTTAACTGCCTCAGAGTCGGGGTGAATCCTGTTGCTTCAGGGGTCCTATATATGTCTGTGACCGGGGTTTTAGCGGCTATAGGTAACGTTATGGTAGCGACTATAAACGATACATCAATAAAGCGAATCTGAAATGCATTGAAGCAAAAACAACGCGTAAAATATCACCACAAAAGCACAAATCCCCGTACGTCCATTGTCGAGGAGAAACAAGTTTAAGCCCTGGTCACATAGGACCCCGGAAGCAACCCGACTCGTTGTTCTGAGGCAGTTAAGTCAAGTGTAAATTAACAAAGAATCGGGGTGAATCGTGTTGCTTCCGGGGTCCTATGTGACCGGGGCATTATGGATGCTCAATACTCATCTATCAATTTTGTCCAGGGTATGAAAAATGTCTTGCGCCGAAAGGAGTGAACATTATGATTGCCTCTTTTCCAAAGAAATAATCATGAAAATAAGATGATTTTTTTTTTTAAATACCTATTGATAACTAATTCTAATCAAAGCATACATAAGAAAGATCAATAAAACAATAGCGTGTTTTTTTTTTAAATGAAATATCATAATGACCTACATTAATCAATGGCCGAGAGAAGTTTATCTAAATGGTGGTAATTGTTCCGGAGAGTTATTTTAGATTGATTCAGGCCCATTTTTTTTCTTCAAAAAGCGTCGCACCCTCCAGTACCCTGCCACGAAGAAACAAACAGAAGAAGCAAAAAATGACTCACTATTTGCGCACTTTGGGAGAGGGTGCTGGTGCTAAGGGAATGATAAGTTACTATAGCTTACGGGCGAAACTTTTGAGGAAAGAGTTTCAGACCCCTCTCGAGTCTCATTTTATTTTTTTCTGGGTGTGGCAAGCTTGGGGTAGCNCAAACGTGAATAAATTTGAATGCATTACGAAAGTGTTTTATTCAATCATGTCAACTGCGCTAAATAAGTGGTGTATTGTCTGAACGTCGAGAAAGGAATCAAATAGGCGGGTTTACTTATATATTCAAATTTATGTGCGTTCAACGTAGTTACGTGGTATTCCATAGACTGGTTGATAACAATAAGAATACAATAGTTGGAATCCAGTTTGCATACATTATTTGTTGCTATGTCGCGCAAGCCTCGGGCAAGCTTTCTGGTTGTCAAGAACAACCTTTGTGTTAGAGGTATGCATAAAATTTGCATCTATTAGTAAACCCGCCTATTGACGTTGTTCGGAACTGCATCGCATATAGACTTTCTGTGTGTCCGTTTTCTGCTCTCTAGCCAACGTGATGTGGATAGCCATCTATTGGGCTTACATGCCCTTACCAAACCTGACGCCCATGCTTACCCCGTCTTCGCGAAGTTGATCCAGTAGCTCATGACGTCAACCATGAACGTCTTCTCTGACGGAGGCAGCTGCGGGCGAGCATCGCTGATGTCGGGTATGAACGACCACCCGAACACGAATTGAAAGTCCTCGCCGTGCGTGACGCCTAACCAGCCGGGTCCGATGTCCCGCGACGTGACCTCGTACACCGAGGCGGACGGCACGTGGGTCATGTGGTACATGTAGACATCGTTGTCGTCNGCCTAACCAGCCGGGTCCGATGTCCCGCGACGTGACCTCGTACACCGAGGCGGACGGCACGTGGGTCATGTGGTACATGTAGACATCGTTGTCGTCATGGGAGGCAAAGGCGCGACCGAGTTTGTCGGCAGGGGCTACGAAAGTCTGGTCTGTGATCTGGGGAATGCAAAGACGGTGAAGTTTTTTTTTTCGTTTAGTTTGTAAATGATGATGGCAAGCACGAGATTCAAAACAAACATTTATAAGATTGCTACATTGATTTCCAATTTACCACATTTTCTCGTTATGTAGTGTATTAATCATCCATGATGGTAGGAATGATATTCAAAATGTAATAATTATAAGATTGCTACATCGATTTTCAATCAACCACACTTTTTATCACAAATACAATAATTGGTGTCGCTGTATAACGAGTATTCATGTATTTTCAGTTTTATTTATTCAGGTCAGTTAACCTGCTATCCGTGAGGGAACTGAGAATGATAATGATAATAATGTTCATAATCATGATGAAACAGGCGGCAGTGAATAGAGAGGTGACAGATGAGAAGATAATGCCATAATTAGAACTATTTCGGGATGAAATAGGGAGTAATATTGCACATATTTTTGCCAAAATCATCTTAACATCGTCGAAAACATACAGACAAATGGAAATTTCTTCACACGAGTGATGCTGTTCTGTAGATGTAGATCCAGCCTCCTTCTGGGATATGGAGCACGCTACATGTTTGAATGGTAATTGTGTTTGTTTTGTAGAAAAGAAAAATGTTTATTTCTGAAATTTCTTTTTACAAAGACCTAAGTAGGAGTAGGAGGAGGAGTGGGGGGAGATGATTAGGGAGAGTTAGACTTGGATCTTTGTAAGAATTATGAAATCGAATTTTGGTATATTTCTGAAAATTCTAAAAGACCCCAAAAGTGAGGAAGATCAAGTGGCTAATGATGCAATGCTGCAATTATATCGATGTAGATCATATTAACGAGTTCAAAACTAAACAAAAATTGTTATAAAAGATATAATTAATAATTACCTCTGCAACAAAAGCATCGAAATAATCTGCATCTATGTGATCCGCCTCTTTCCAATTCACATACGTCTGATCCATTGACTTCAAAATGACGTCATTTGTAACTCCGTACGTGTATCTACCGTGCCATATGTCATACAAATCTCGATCCATGTGCGGCTTCTCATTGCTGTTGATATGTCGGGGGAACGCAGACAAGGCCCAAACTGTGCCCTCGTCGTGGTTTGTGCCGATCATGATACTGGTTCGTTTAAAGTTGCCATTTTCGACCATGACCTCGGGGTGGTCTGGGAGGAAGTGGCCGTCGATCACGGGGGCTGACAGGAATATCATCTTTAAGATAGAAATTAATTAATTATTCAATACATGAATAATGTTGAGATGATTATAATTCTCATGTATTTTGGTGCTTCCTAAATTAATGAATAAGCATAAATTTGTGTTGATACAATTTCTTTTATGAAAAGCAAAGCATTTGATTCGGCTGTTTGGTCAGTATATACACGGCTATTTTTAACGGTTATTTCTGACATATGCCAATCATTTCTTCCTCAATGGTTGGCAAATCTGACGATGAAAGATATGCCGAAGTCAGAAGTTATTACCATCATTTGATTACATTTCTTAGCAAGTGTGCATCAAGATGTGGTTGTTTAAAGAGGAAAAATGGTCAAACTGAAAATTGAAAGTATAAAATGTGTGTGAAAAATGAATTGCGAGTTATCGATATATGACATCAAAGATTCCCACAAAGTTGACAATTCAACGAAGCATTTCAGAGGCGTATATGGAAATTTGAAAATTAATAACTTTTGAACGGTTTACCCGATTTTGTTCAAATTTTCACAGTTTGTTCATGTTATATTTCTTCATTCAATGATACCACATGAATGTCTGGAGGAGGTTCCTCTCTAAGTTCAAATTTCACATGTACAACCTGTATCTATTAAGAAAATTGATGAATTGATGAAAATATCTAAACTTACAGATAGTGAGCTTGCAAGGATCTCGGAGGTTGATTTGGTCCTTAAACACGAGATGAGAACAGTGCTAGATGTAGTCCTGCATCCCAGCTTCTCACCGACCAGGAACGCTTCCTCCCGCGACCTATCCTTGTCATCCGTGTAGGCGAAAGGGGTCAGTGTACTTCCACTCTGGAATCAAGAAGGTATGTGTCATTATTTTTAGATATACTTGTTATAAATCTCCTGTGACGATTGTAACATATGCTGTCCAGTGGCTGTTTAGAGGTTGGCCAGACCCTGACCAAAGTCAGACGAGCTAGGGGTTGCATAGGGCTACATGGGCAGACAAGTGACTGATCAGTAGGGGTGTCAGTCACAGTATAAATAATTTAAGAACTAGTTACGAACGACCGGTATCAGTTCTTGTATTTAATAATCGACGGTATTATACCAATATTCAGCACAAGAAATAATACCAGTTGTTCTCAACGTCTTTCGTATATTGTTTGAATACCACTGAAAAGGGGTTCGAACTGGTAAGGGGTTAGGTTTGGCTAATTACCAGGGACTACATATATCTCTAGTCAGGTGATGACGCGGGGCTTCACATTGATTGACCAGTGGATGGTAAGGGGTTTGGGGAATGACCAGAAACTGACTATGGGCTGACTCGGGACTGACCAGAGATCATAAGGGTGTTGACTGGGGTGCCATAATGGGCTTACCAAAATGAAAAACAAGTAGAATCTCCTCGAACCATATTATTTTTGTTAGACCTAGGAGAATTTCGACTTACAGGAGGTAATATACCACTTTCGTAATGTATTCAAATTTCATGCACGCTTCTTTGGCAAAAGCACAATGAGAAACTATTTGCTCACCCGTGGTAAAATAATTGCATTTCAATAGAAGTAATGTGGATAGCATGCAGTGACTGTTGCTAGGTTGGTCAAGCTACAATGTGTGTCCAACCTACCAACGTTAATGTATGCAAGTAGCATTCTGACTATTGTACTCTCTTCATTTTCTGCCAGCTAAAGACAAAGTTCGTCTTGGGGGCAAACGTGAATAGATTTGAATACATTACAAAAGTGGTCTATTGAAACGCGTTTTATATGATTTGCTTCGATTATTCGACTTACATGAAAGACGGAATTTACAATTTACCTGCATGATAGCATACTGATAGAGGTGTTGACTGAGTGGTGATAGTAGATGTAGTCCGATACTTGTACCGCCTGCACTTTGTCCAAATAGGGTTACACGGGCTGGATCACCACCAAAATCTGACACACAAAATAATTTTTGTTAACATTACATACCTGATGAAGTTTGAGAATTTTAGTATTGAGGTTCAATAGAATGATGAAAAATATTATATAATTTAACATTTCTTGGGAAACCTGTATCAATAGATTCATAGAGGGAAATGATAGATTTTAGATTTTTTTTTTAGATCCTTACGTTTATGTTGAATTATGCTCTAAGCTACTCGTTAATCATGTTAATAGGAAGTTGTAGGTTCTTACTTTCAATGTTGGCTTGAACCCATTGTAGTGCCATTACCTGGTCCATCATACCGAAATTACCTGGAGCAGATTCATCACCTGTTGATTTAAGAAAATACAAATTAATTCAATATAAATGTCGGTAAATAGGTCATAAACAAACATTTTGTTCCATAATTTGGATTATCAATAAACGGAAATTGGAATATCAAGAATCATCATCCTGAATTACTTACTCAGTTACTGTACAAAACTATTCCTGCATGTGTTAAAAAAACAACCACATTTACTGTAGGATAAATGAAGGGTGTACATTTTTTTCTGGATGGATTAATGGAATATTAATTTCACCCCACCCTCTATGTGTCTTTCTTACTGAATCGATTGGTCAATTGATAACTGACTCATTGATAGGTCGGTTGGTGCGTCCATTTATTATTAGGCCTACGAGATACAAATATAGTATATACGTATCTTGTTGTAAACCAACAAATAAAACCGCGATTTCGATTTTATTTACATGATCGGGACGATCCTTTCTCTATTCTTCTGGTTATCTTAAATCAATGTACCGTGTGTTCAGACAATATAGAAAGTGATAAAAAAATTATGTCTACCAAATATTTATTACTAACTGACTGTTCATACTAATTTTTTACCCCGAGTTGGGTATAAATATAGGTGTGCAATTTCCCGCTATACGTCTCAAAGGTTGGTTAACGTTCAGACGCCTTTTATTTATTTTTTATATTATTTTATACAGGGCGGCTCATTTCACCAATTTTTTGGCCTTTCATCATGTTCATGAGGCCCTGTTTGCAAATAATAACATGAATAATACAGTAACGCAAACAATAAAACAATACATTATACAAATGTATAAATAGTATATACAGCTTTAGGATGATATGTTCGCGTTCGAGCACGCTATAAATCATAAACAATTACTATCTACTTACCAGTACTGAGGAATCCAAACGGGCCTAGTCGATAGTTGATAGTTACTACGATTACGTCACCAAAAGCAGCCAATGGGGTGCCGCTGTACCAGAGACGCCCTCCCGCGCCTGCGTTGTAAGCCCCTCCATGAATCCAAACCATTACAGGTAGTAAGTCAGTCTTTTATGGAGACAATAATTAATAATAAGAAAAAAAAACATATTACGGTAACTCATATCACCACGGGTGCATAATTGAATTTGACAATAAAAGTTTAGTTGCACTGCGGAGTAATTCGGGGGTGTTCGGAGAAACAACAATACTGTCTCAGAGTTTTGAGAGAAGAGTTTGACCCAAAATAATAATTATTTAAAGGAAAACCAACCCCTGGGATTATAGTGCCCTCATAATTATAATGAATAACAATTAGATGAGTAAACAGAAATTTTGAGCAAATTCCGGCAATCCGTCCAAAAGTTATGAATTTTCACATTTTCAATGTGATAATTGCTGGATCCGTGTATTTTGACAGAATCTGTGACGTAGTTCCGAACGACCCATTCACTTTTTGTATAAAGAATGAAAATCAGAATACGGATTCAAGCGAAAACCCTACATTCTGTTTACTTCTCTGAAAAAAAGAAGAAAACGTACAATTTTGTATAGTCCTACAGAAGGAATTAGGAGTTATCCGACATGACGTCACAGAGTCCATCAACGTTGCCGAGCGAACGGATCACCATCAATGGCAGAGAAAGCAATATCATAGATAATTTGACAACTCATACATTTTTAACGGATAATCATATTTTGTGCAAATTTCCAATGTTTGTTCATCTGATTTTTCACATAACACGATCCCTTTAATACGTACAGACAAATTTGATGAGCATACCAACAAAACATACTGAATTCTGGCTGATGTGTTTGTGGTAACCTTTTCGTTCATGTTTACATCCTACATTTTTAAATGTTTCCATTTTGGAAAGATTGCAGAGATGCTAATTTTGACATTTTTTTTTCTTTCGGAAATATGGCCAGATTGACACTGTTTTGGAAACGACTTTACAAATAGAAAAGAAAACAGATCTATTTTGGTTAGCTTAATGATCATGCTATCAGATTTGTAAGCATTGGTGTTTGTTCTTCAATATTTACAAATCCCTTATATTGCCCACTTGAGCAAAATTTCTTGTCAAAGTTATCAGATAATAATGTTTTGACGAATCTTTGAGACAGGGTCAGGGAGATCTAAGTCAGCATCAGAGCTTGTAGCTAGATAGGCAATGATAACAACGTGCCACCGTTGCCAACATATCAGGGACCTTTAGCATGTACAAGACGGTAGTGCCGATCACAACGTGAGCTCTAAGGTCCATTCAAGAAGTAGTGTTGTGTTGGTGCACCCTTCTGGAACGGACCTTAGAGCTAACGTTGTGATCAGCCATACCGTCTCTTACATGCTAAAGGTCCCTAATGCTAAAGCCCCGGTCACATAGGGTCCCGGAAGCAACACGACTCAACACGACTCTTTGATTGCAGGTAGCTATCTGTGAACTGAAACAAGAGTTGTGTTGAATCGTGTTGCTTTCTTGACTCTATGTGACCTGGTATGGGCTTTAGAGCCCCAAATACATAGAAGCGCCGATTCAAAACGACTCAACATGACTGGATAAACAATGACAAAAATCGTGTTGAATCGTGATGAATCGGAGTTCTATATGACTAGGGCCTTATAAATTCAGTCAAGCCACCCAGATTTTTCCACAAAACATTAACTTCCCATAAAAACATTAATTTCCCATAAAAACATGAAGTTCCCATAAAATCATTAACTTACCTAAACCATTGTGTAATGAACACAAACTTTGTTACTAGTTATTCATCCCAAATTTGGGAGATTTGGAGGTTCGAGAATCTTGATTTCGTTCAATTAGACATTCATGTTTATGATATTTCTGAGAGGGGTATTAACGAAAGAAATAGTCGTGCGCCAATGGTGATGTAGGCCATTTATGTGTACAGATTAAGTTTTCGAGAATTCACCTTGTTAGACTAGAATTTGTCCTAATGTAGCTGAATGTATGTCTTTTTAAGCAGCGATTTGTATCCTCTGGAAGAAGCGCTATATAAATTCTATTATTATTCATCTTAATATTATGTTTTAAACATTTTCTACGGAATTCTGAAACCTACAAAATCGAAACTTTCAGGAAGATTAAAAAGCACCAAGCGGAAAACTCACCACGGGCTGGGGCACGTAGACATTCAGGTACAAGCAGTCCTCATCCTTCCCCGACTGTCTCCCGGGGAGGACCTGGGGACAGATCGGTCTGAAGTACGTCGCATTCCACACCCCCTCCCATGGCCTCTTCTGCTCGGGGTAGGCAAACCGACGTCGTCCCGTGGGCGGGTCGGCGAACGGGACGCCGAGATAGATGTCGATGTCCCGATCCACACCCAGGTAGAACCTCTCGGTCAGGTGGTCGGTGAAGCCTGATTAATAGATAGCGTGGTGAGAATGATCATGATTACTTGCCATCGTTATCATGGTTATCATAGTTGGTATCGTCGTCGTCATCTTTATCTTTGTCATTTCATCATCATATCGTCATCATAAATAATTACAATAACAATGGCTTCTTGTATTTCACACAGGTCCACCTTGTTCTTGATCTTGGCGCTGGCGGTTTGCCACTGGATATTTTCGCCATCATAGACCACTTTCGTAATGTAATCAAATGTATTCATGTTTACCCCAAGATGAACTATTCATTTAGCTGTCAGGAAATAATGTAAATACAATATTCAGAATGCCACTTGCATACATTAACGTTGCTAGGTTTGAAAAAAAACATTGTAGCTTGACCAATCTAGCAACAACCATCACATGCTTTCCACATTCCTTCTTTTAAAATACGATTATTCTATATCAGGCAAACACATATTTTGTCATTGTGCGTTTGAATAAGAAGCGTGCATAAAATTTGAATACATTATGAAATGGCCTATTCATCATCATATCATCATCATAAATTATTTTGAAAAATGACGGCTTCTTATATTTCACACAGGTCCAGTTTATTCTTCATCTTGGCGCTGGAAGCTTACCACTGGATATTTGCATCAAAATAAAGGTAATTTTGCAAAAAAAAGTATGATTTAACCCTAAAGCCCCCACGCACCTATATGCGACTTGAGGCGGACGAAGACTGGTGTATTGGAAAAAATAAGGAAGCTTATATGCGGAGCACAAAGGCGAGTTGTTCAACTCGCCAATTCCACTTTAATAGGACGAGAAGCACTCATGCTGCACATATAAGCTTCTATTTTTTTATAAGAAATCGTCAGGCTTGGTCCGCCTATCGCATGTTAGGGGGCTTTTAAGTCAAATTAGTGGCCTTAGGTACTTATCGTATTGTGTATGACGAGTTCCACCACTTCCCGTTTTTTTTATATTTATGCTTATCAATATTTTCGCATAAGCATATTTCAATTTCAATTTCAAAAATTGTGAACCAAATACCTTCAATCGGTCCACTTGTTGTCTGTACTATCGGACCCGCTCCAACATCTGCAAGGAAACCAAACAGAAATGTCCAAAATAGTCCCAAAACAATCGGCAAATTCATCTTGATGAACCAAAAGGAAGGGTGTAACAAATATCAGTAGAAATGGACAGCAAAATGATACTGATACATTATGAAACGATTGTTTTGCTTTTATATTGAACGAAGCTGATATTACGTAATACATTATCATTATTTACAAAAAGGGGGATTGGCTAGGGAGGTGTAAGGGTAAGGACATGCTAGTCGAGGTGATATATGCCAGGTTGATAATTACGTGATAATTTATCTCCTGATCCGCGTAATTGCGATTATATTCTACGGCCTAATTTCAAACAGGTAGCATGTTTGGTACCGCATGTTTAGTCCATCTAAATGTTTTTATTATTTTATGTATAACTTTGTAGACTGTTCTGTAGATTTGATTAGTATGTGATCTTCGAATCCCACTCTCTCTCTTTTTCTCTCCCCCTCTCCCTCTCACTCCCTCCTTCCCTCCCCC
>BQKZ01001224.1:0-23742 GCA_036244855.1 Temnopleurus reevesii | reverse complement strand
CCCTCCCAGTCTCTCTCTCCCTCCCAGTCTCTCTCTCTCACTCTCTTCCCCCTCTCCCAATCCCCCTCTTCCCCACCCTCCCCCATTTTCTCTCTCTCTCTCTCTCTCTCTCTTTCATTTTACCCACAATTTCTTTCTATCAATCGTCCCCCTTCCTCTCTCTCCCATTATAAACATATCCCAGTTTTGCATGCAATTCGTAAGTGCCTGTTTTGTTATTCATTACAAGCTTTCCTCTTTTTTTGCATTAAATGTTTATCTCTAGCTGGTCAGACGGCAGACGATCTCATCATGCTCATGGACGTATACCCATAACCTATCGATGCGTCAATCGGTCCTCGAGATGAAAAGCAAAGGGCGCCATCTTCTCACTGTGTTCGACTGGGGATTCTTCCCAGACATCAGACTGTTGCGGCAGTGAAAACACAGAAATGGATGATCAAACTAACTCCTCAAGTAAGTTGTGCTTTTGAATGTTGTTATATATTTCTTTTAGGTGTTTCTTGCATTGGTCTTTATTCTTAGATCAGTGGAAAGTATATTTTCCATTCATGTTCATGCCCCATGTGTAATGATTTACGCCAACATCGCGGCATAAAGGGCAATGTCAAGTCGGCTATTAAACTTTTGTTTTCACTGAACTTTAAAATCAAATGGTCTATGATTTAATGTTACCTAAGAAAAAAATGTTTAAATGACATAGATACAGCAAAGTTTACTGCAACTTTTCAAATTTAACGTTGCCCCATGTTTAGTCGCACTGTACTCATTCTAAGATTGTAATAAAAATCGCATTCAATGTAATATCATTATCATTGCAAAAGTGATTAAACAAGCTCGAAATGTTATCAAACAAGCTCGAAATGTTTATACCAAACAAGCTCGAAATGTTTATATCAAACATAGTTATGATCATTAAATTACAATAGAGGCATTTTTCAGGAATTACGTTTGACTGAAATCAGATTGTTTAGAAATTGTTTTCAGATTCAGAGTTTTTATTTCTTTCAACTAAAAAACAAGAACAAACAATATTATTACAGATCTAATGCAATATCATGCTTGTCCATTACAATTCTGCTTGACAAACTTAACATGAATATTAATGAATACAAATTGATACAAAGGTGAACAAGAGACAAATCAATCTAAAAGGTGTAGTAAAGCCACATTGGGTGACTTCAAGTGCGGTGTTTGGTGTTGGTGTTGGTGTTGAGAGAGCAAAACGGTCCGTAAACCGAGCTCCAACACCGTTGGTCAGTTTACAGAAGTGATACAGAAACTTGCGCGGTCTACCCCAAACACCACCAGACTTCAAGTTTGGTGTTGAGACTGGTGTTGATTTTGCTGCAACACCAACACCAGCGTTCAACACCGTACTTGAAGTTACCCATTGATATTTAATTTGTTAGGAACGAGGTCCCCATGCACCTTACATATTTGGATCCACATAGAGTGTCCATTTTAGACGCTCTTGCTTTTAAGATCACAGTAAAGAAGAAAAGTATTGATTTTAGCATATGAATGTAATTAATTAACAAGATAATACTTGAAATGAAATTTTTAAATAAAAAAAAATGATTCATGTGAGCTTTGATGATTTCATGAACAGACTACTTTGCCGAATTACGGGTCAATTTTTTTAGCACTAGGTATTATTTGAATTATGGCAAAAATTGTCGATTGAAATGTGCATGTAACGATAATAAATAATAAATATAATTATGGTAATATTTTGTTGTTTTGGGCAATTTTCAATAGAATTTGAAAGGAAATTTTATGCCAAATATTTTGATAATTCATTTGCTTCAAAATTGTAAAATGCCGGAAGTATGGAAGCAGATTTAAAAGCAATTCATGCACAAATATCCCAAAGTAAACGTTGCCGCAATCTGCTTTAATACATCAGTCTTTATCCACACTGAATGAAATTATGTTAGCCGTTATAGGTGTAGTTCATTTTTTTGTTCAATTTCCAACATTTAATCTTTCACAAACACAACTCAATTGAACATTTTGCCCGGATTCAAAAATACCTAATGCTAAAAATGTTGGCCCGAAATTCGAAATCGCATGTCTAAAAACCTTTTTTACATAAAACATTTCCTTTTCAAGTATTTCTTTGTCCATTAATTACTTTCGCATTATATAATCGCTAATTTTCTTTACTGTAATTGAAAGATAAAAAAAAGAAAATTATTCTTGAAAGTTCATGCACGTCTATCTGCACAATGTTCAGTCCAAAATGCATTCGTTTTGTTTTCATTTTCTTTTTTATAATTTTTCATATATTTATCGTACATATCTGATAGCCGCCGAAGACCCCCATGGTACACGATTTTGTCTTGGCAACAACTGAATTTATTAATTTGGCACTCGAGGGATTCCAAAAATGTAAGTAAAAATAATGTGTTCTGACGGCGCATCATGGGGACCCCACGTTCGTACCAGACTAATTCAAGAATATCACAATAGCATTGTCATGTGATTATTGATAAATGCGCGAATAATTATTATAAACAAGCTTGAAGACAAGTAAACAATACAAAGAAACAAATACAAACTCCTTTAATTATCATATGACATAACTTGTCTATGTATTTTAAGAGTGGCTTTATATAACAATTAACATGATTAAGCGATACGTGTTATTGTGAAGGACAGAATAGAACAAAAATGTTCTCAAAAGTGATAATGTCATAAACATCGTGAACAGCAAAAATGTCACTTTATTTCTATCAAAAGCACATCCCTTCCATGTCATAGATTACGGCACTTTTTAAAGCTTGGCTCCAGAATATTCATGCAACATTTTTAAATAAGTCTCCTCATGCAGCTCTCTAACCACTTTGAAATAGTGTTTTATTTTCAAAGTGAACAGAAAATTGTGTCACGTTTAGCTGATAATGCATTTTGTACCATTGCAAAGTCAAGCTTTGAATGAGATACTTATGAGATGAGTCAATATCTTATAGGTGATTGCCCAGTTCAAATTGATTCTACATCGTTAGCTGATAATGTTTGCGCTCATTTCGTATTTCGTCAGGGCGAACTCAATCTTATTTGCTATGTCGGTGAGCTTTGGCAATACGCTCAGAATACCCGTGTAGTACGCCATCTCTTGTTCATTTTCAAACAGCTTCTCCGTACGTTCCCTGACCTCCGGATGTACAAGCCTCAAAAGGTTGTTGTTCCTGTCTGTAAGGACGGTCCAGGCTCCAAGCAAAGCCTCGATCTCACCCAACGTCCTCTTTTGCATATCCGTTTCGACAACATCCTTCGGCAACTTCTGAAGCTTCCGTACAATATTCATTTTGACATGTTGCCGAAATAGTCGAAAATTGTTGACGTTCTTCAAAAACGTCTCGACGATTTGGCAATGCGCCTTGTGTTGACTTGAAGCGTCGTTTTCTGTTCGTGCAGACGATGCCCTAGTGCGAATCGTCATAGCTTCGAGTCGATTCCCAGTGACAGCAGGGGTGAGGTCTTCTGTTGATTCATTCTCGGGGCTGTTCTCTCCGTAGCTTTTGAGTTCATCTTCTAGATTCTTCAGCGTCAGTACCGGAATGTCGTCGTAAGACACCGGAGAGATGATGCGGAGAGCACGGATGAAGTACTTGGTGCCCTTCTCGAATTTGTTGACTGAGATCAGTGCAGAGCTGAGCTGGTCGCGATAGTAGACGTGAAGACGCTTCACCGAGATAAAGAACTTCTCTCTTTCTTTGGCCATAGCTGTAAACAAAATCGGAGAGAAGAATTGTATTTATTATTGTATCATAATCTGGGTTCTGTAGCCTAATATGGATTCCTTGACACCGATTGGCTATTCAATATAGACGATCGTATTTAGAAACTTTTTGTGGATTGGGAGTGGTTTCCAAACCTTATGGTTTCTTCCAAGTTTTGTCAAGGTCATGGGAATGCCCCAAACCCTCTCGGGGAATGTTAGATATGAACTATTTTTAGTCCTGTTCAGAATTAGGTGCCCAGGAAGTGGATTTCAAGTCCACTTTACGGAAATTGGCTCTGATACTAGAGGACAGATATACTTTAAAGGGGAACTTCACGCAGACATAAATGCACCTTCAGTAGATGACGAAAAATACAATGATTAAACTGTGAAAATTTGAGCAAAATCCAACAATCCATTCAAAAGTTATGACTTTTCAAAGTTTTGATTTAAACCCCTCATGGGCTCCTTAAATTGGCAACGTACAGGCACAGAATGGCTTCCAACATGGAGCACTCTCCATTCGAAATGCATGCAGAATCAAAATGTCCATATCACACTTGACGAGAAAAGTACAATTTTGTTTACTTTTCTAGAAATAGAAAAAAATGTGAAGTGTTGTGTACAAAGTGAATTGAGAGTTCTCCATGTTGGCAGCCATTTTTTGCCTGTACGTTGCCAATTTTGCTTCATCCACTGAGAGTGCATCAATGTCTGGGTGAAGTTCCCCTTTAAGGTTGCCTTCATTTTTAACCGCTTAGGATCGTTTTACGAGTCTTGAGCAATGAAACTACTGGCTGAACGGGTTCCTGGTCACGAAAATCTACCTCGCAAAGTGGATTTCCAAACCAGTTTGGAAGTCCACTTTCATGACCGCTTGTCCCGTTCAGGCCTGTCACTATACTGTTTTCTATTAAACTGGCTTCCATTGAAGTGGTTGAACACTGTACACGTAAACGGGATCTCAGAGCGTGTAACGGAGCAGACACAATATAATTTTCATTGACTTCTCCTAATTCGATTGCCCCGCTCTCTCGAAATTTTTATCTATTAACTTTCCTACACCCTTGACCAATCCGTATTGAAGAAAAACTTCAAAAACCTGGAGACATGTGAAGCCATTTAGATGAGGAAGGTAAATTGAGGGTCTGTATCGAGGGTCATTCCATTGTTGCAGAAGTCTTTGTGAAGTATTGTAATCCCATCATTTCAAGAGCCCAAACAAGAAGGCGAACAATACAAGGTCTTCTGCGCAAATAGAGTCTGAATCATTTGTCTCCATCATGTTTTACTCATGTTCTTCTGTATCCCATTTCAAATCCTAGTTAATCATGTTTACGGTAGACTTATGTGAACAAAGCCATAAAGTAATAGCCGATAGCAGTGCAGACAAATCAGAAAACAACGGTTGCCATGAGAGTTCTTCCCCCAAACATGCCGAGAAGAGATGCACTGGACAGAGTAGTTGCTAAGAAAAGTTTAAATGCATTTTATAACCTAAATAGTCAATGGTGTACGTTAACTGAGCTGTGAAAAAAACCTTTATAATCAACGTTTAGTGCTCTGAAAACCCTAAATTACAACATAGGACCTACATTGACAAGTCCAAGAATAAAGCATCAGTGGTACACTTTATTCAATTTTCATAGATATCTTGAGAATGCCGGTATAACTTTTTAATTGTGAGTTGGGTTTTTTTTCATCTAAATGTAATGACTAGATTAAATTAAATTATTATATGTGACAGTGCTACTTCTTAATTAAAAAAAAGAAGCTTTTTCCTGTCCGAAACAGGATGGGCTTCCATTCTAAAAGCCTAAAGGGGAACCAACCCCTGGAATTACCGTGCTCTAATTGAACGAGGAAAAATCAGATGAATAGACTGGAAAGTTGAGCAAAATCGGACTACCTGTTCAAAGGAATTTTCGTAGTCACAGAGAAATATCGATCCCTGCCGTTGATGAACATCCGTGCGATCTGCAACATTGACGGAATCATTTTATGTACACAAAATTTTCTTCTTTTTTTCGAAAGAGTCAACAAAATTTTTAATTGAATTCGGCATTTGAACAGAATCATGCTAATCTTTTACTTTGAATTTCACATTAATCAATTTTAAAGAAATGTGCAAAGTGAATGAGGAGTTGTTCGACATGACGTCACAGATTCCGTCGTTGTTGCCAATTTTTCACAGGTTGTTCATTTGATTTTTTTTTTTGTTCATTCAATGAGATCATGGCAATCCATAGGTTTGGTTTCCCTTTAAATTAACCCTTTCTTAAGAGTACCAGTTTATGACATTCTTTTTCAGCAATATGCCAGAATAATTTCTTACCAGTAGAAATCAACACAATCTTATAAGGTGTGAACAGTGTTTTATTTCTTCATCCTTTATTCATTTAATCGTATTTTCCCTATCAAATTGATTTACATTTCATGTTATCATAGCACATGTATTCTTACTTTCAATTTGCTTTAATTTTGCGTGTAATGTATGGATAACATTTTGACTGAATAAGTTTGTGTGTGTGTGTGGATGCAGCTTTCCTGTAAAAAGTGTGAAATCATTAATTGTAAATTAAGCGGAAGACGCTAATGCTTTAGGATACATGTGTGGATGCATTTTATATACTTTATATTATGTCTTCACCTGGTTAAGAAAAATATTACACCACACCACTTTTAGAGTATAATTTATGTCATGAATATTGCCCATTGCAAATGTTGCGTAGACATATCAAAAATCAAGGGAAGGCAGAAAAATTACAGCGTTTTATGTCTCTATGCTCTTTTATCAATTTCGAGAAAGACGAACAGCCGCATACCTCGCCATTATTTTCATATCTGTTTATATCAGATAGTTTAGATATCTGATGCGAAAACAAGTCGGTTTAATGCCGTTCTAATACGTGAGCTAAATATAAATTCAAACGCTCTCCATTTTAAATTCTTGTTTTGAGGAAAACAGTTTTTGTTTTTGAGGGAAACAGTGTTTTTTTTAACAAGACTGCTACAAATTCAATGATTTCAAAATTTCAATATTTGTGTGTTCGTACAGTAAATTCATGAAGAGATCACGCTTAAATATACTTCTTCAAGTTGCACTTACTTTATACGTCTTCCAAACTTAATCTTTTTCCAATGAAAGGTCACACGAACATCTCCTATTACTCTATGCAGGTGCACAAAGCAATCTTAAATCCAGAGAGATGAGAATTCAACAAAAAAAGTCTCGATGCTTATCAAAGTAGGACGTGATTATCTCTTCCTTGGAGTGCCCATTATGATCCAAAATCTCTACTATTCCTCAATTCGGCAGCACCATGTCGAACATCCACCAAAATTGTCAAACATCCGCATTCGAATACCGTTTTCAATATGAAGAGATAGCACCTAGAATCCATGCACGCCAATACGTCATACCGTCTAGCGTCTTAGAAATCTCATCATTCACTCCCTGCATCGTAAGGTTTCTCAGTGAATAGCCACCGATGACAGCACCTTTGGAAATTGTTTCATCAAAACACTCATCTAAAGAGCANGCGCAAATAGAGTCTGAATCATTTGTCTCCATCATGTTTTACTCATGTTCTTCTGTATCCCATTTCAAATCCTAGTTAATCATGTTTACGGTAGACCTATGCCAACAAAGCCCTAAAAGAAAAGCCGTTGGCAATGCTAAGAAATAACAAGACAGCTGTTGCCATGTCTGCAGTCCGTATGTTAAAGGGGAATTATCGCGCTATCATTGAATGAAGAAAAATTAGATGAACCAATTGAAATTCTGAGCAGAATCGGACAATCCTATCAACAGTTATTTATTGTCGAATCCAAAATTCCCAAAATTATGACTGATGGGAATCAATGCAACCAGCAATGTGAATGGAATGTTTAACGTCATATGTTGAAGAACTGCCCATTCACTACGTATACAAAATTTTACAATAATTATTCCTTTTTTTCTGAAAATTCAACACTTTGTTGGTTTTTCACTAGAGTATAGCATGCTTCATCATGTTTATGGACCCTGAATGTATTTTGACAATAACAGTGTTGAACCCAATTCTACATTTCCATTGATACATCTTTTAAAACACCTAAAAAATGCATTTCACGTTTCAATATTTCCTCTTTTTGTTGCTTTGATTTTTACGGATATTGCTTTGAAATAATTTGGATTTCAAAAGTGGATGTGTTTGTGTAAGTGCGTAGATTCAGCTTTACTTTAAAAAGTGTCAAAGTACTAATTTAAAGTTATGCGAGAGTATATGTAGGATACATTTGTAGTGGTATTTTGAATTATTATTTTTATGTTTACCTAGAACAATTTTAGACCACAACAGACGTAAATAATAATGGATACACAACATCAATTGCGATTACCTATTAAGAATTAGGAGGAAATGACCGTTTTTTTTCTTTGGGGGGGGGGGGGGGTGAGTCTCAATATCCTTTTCAATTTTAGTGTGATTAACAGTCGCAAATCTCTATCAGTATTTTCATGCCCGTTCTATCCTAGATAGTCATGAAAGTGTAGATATCTGATGCGAAACATTTCGGTTTCACGTTCTCATAAGTGAGCAATAAATACATATATAAAGGAAACACAATGATCTTAAGACTTTAAACTTCGCAAGCCTGCACAATCACTTCATGGGTAGATTGCGCTCAAATCAATGTCTTCAAGTTGCACTTACTTTATTTTATTTATTCGTCCAAATTTAATCTTTTTTTCCAATGAAAGTCACACACACATCGTCATGCAGGTGCACAAAACAATCTTAAATCCAGAAAGATCAAAATTCATCTAAACAGGCATCGATGTTGATCAGAGTAAGTCGTGACTATCTCTTCCTTTGGGTGCCGATTATGAGTCAAAATCTCTAGTCTGTTGCTCCTCAATTCGGCAACACCATGTCGAACATCCACTAAAATTGTCAAACATCCGCATTCAAACACCGTTTTCAATGTGAATAGATAGCACTAGATATCCAATCCTTACGTCATACAGTCTACCGTCTTCGAAATCTCTTCATTCACTCCCTGCATCGTAAGGTTTCTCAGTGAATAGCCACCGATGACAGCACCTTTGGAAATTGTTTCATCAAAACACTCATCTAAAGAGCAATTATCGATCGGTTCGATGTATAGACTTTGATTTGTTTGTGTCCGTTATTGAGAGAACCAAGCGATTCTTAACAACGCGCTAATGGGAGGGGGGGAGACTGACACCCTAAACGTGTTAATTAAAATTTCTCATGCTTCAACGTTGGATAGCAACGTTTGAATTAGGGGTGATGGACAGTTTTTAGATACATTTTCAAATAATGAATGTTTCTAAAGCTTTTTATATCGAATCTAGTCAAGTTGGTTCACGAATCTTTTGGAATTTTGATAGATCGATTGAGGGTTATTGGTTCGAAAAAAAAGAAATCAAACAGGTTTCTATGTTTAAGAGAATGATTAAAACCATTTTAATCTCATTACAATTAAATTATTTGGGCACCTGATGAATGCGATTTAATTATAGATGTGTATTTAGAAACTAGTTTTCATTTTTGGGTATGTACCGCTATAATCGTACGTACTGAATATAAATTTTGTTTAAAATATGAATGTGTCTGGTTACCATGGCTACACATTTTGGGCCATTTGAATGTCATGGGTCTGAAGTCAAAATCCGCGTGCGTCTCTGAGAATGCACTAATTGAGTGCTTTAGAGGGAATGGGTAGCATTTCTTGTTCTTACTATCTAATACACGCCATATTTTATTTTCTCATTCTTCTTCTTCTGGTGCGGTATAATTTTTTTTTGCCTCGATTGTTTATAGATTGAGGTTAATTTGAATAGATATCTCGACAAAAGACCAAGTCCCAATTAGTGCCTATATAGTTACCTACTATTCTTAGGCTTTGTCGTATATAAAAGTGGCAACGGGCATTTTGCAAATACAGTATTATTAGTATAGTTCTTGAATCGGATCGTGTATCGGGATAGCCATCACCATTGGTTTACCACATTAGGAGTTTGCGTTTGTTTTTACTTTTGTTTGTTGTCATTGTTTCTATTTACAAAGTGTACTCGTCATCCCAGCAACGGATTTGACTTTTATTTACCATGGTCCTGAGTTCAACGCAAAGACGAAGCGTTAAGTATCAGGCTCAACTATGTTTGCTAAGTGCACTAGGTTATAATGGTCAAGGCAGATCAAATAAAGAAGACAAAGTCAATTTAACGGTAAATCCTTTATATTTTTTCCCAGAAAAGAGAGGATACTGTTAATCACATCTTATATTCTGAAACTCAAGATTGGTCTCCCATTTCGATTGAATCAAATTTGAAAAAAAAAGTTAAAAAGCAGTTGAGGAGACGATGACGGAATGGGTGAGAACAATTGAGCAGCAAAGTTTGTACATTTTCCTCGATTTTTAAAAAAAGAAATGAGAGCTTTACTATGCTTTCTGAGAATGTTTGGAAAACACGAATTTCCCGAGCAACCGTACGGGAAATATACTTACGTTAACCAGTGCATTGGCACATGGGGGACAACTGAACCATCAAACTGATACTGTACATATTATGGTTTGATTAAAATGAAGTTAATGATTGAAAATTAACGACCTGTTTTTGTTTTCTTTAAGCTTCTGGGTTTTCTTTTCGGGGGTAGCATATATTTTCTTTCGACTTGTGAGCTCAATTAATCATTGTTAATTACTTCCAACTATTGTTTCCTGCTTGTTTATTGGATTTGGTTATAATCTAATATTTTATCGACATTGAACAGGTCATATCTTGGAAATTATTATTTTTTTTTGATTTCCACGGTTATGGGGAGTGTCTAGTTACAAAATCTTTTGGTTTTACACTGATCAGAAAAATGTGGGGATTAATTTATTTATTGGTTCACTTCACTGAGTTCACCTTTCAGGATATATTTATACATATTTGATAGCGATCCCTAACTTTTTGCGGATTCAGTAAGCATTTGGTCAGTTTGACCAGGGAGTTGAGAGTTTTACTTTTAGAAACTCACAACTCCCTGGTTTGACTGGAAAATCGCCACACCCCCACATTTCATGCTTGACTGAACACACATTAGAGGAAGACATCCTTCTTCAAAAAGACGAAGGGATATTATTTGTGAGCACAATTTATCAGTAAGTATTTAAATGACAGTTTTCACGAACAATGAAATCTTCAGACTCCCACTAGCTGATTTTTTTTAGCGTAAAAAATTGACATATTTATATAGTATCATACATAATTCCGTTCAACGCCATAATTTTGGCAATGATTGGTTTTGTGATATTACATGGCCACCGATAGACTCTAGAATATGATCCAAAGATAAAATGGTGCTAAACGCAACCTGACCCCTTTTTTTCTGCCCGTGAATCCGACATATAATGTGCGAACAAGGGTATCCATTGCCGCGGTGGCGACAGGGCTGACAAGCATCCCCTAATAGAAATGGCTCCACAGTTTCTCCCCCCCCCCCCCTTTCTTTTACTTTTTATTTCTTATCCAAAATATTACGGGACGCCTGCCCCTAACCCACATACAAGCCTGTTATTTACTTATCTGTTATCACTACAAATGATAGGACAATGTAATTACTAGATCAAATAGTTCTCTGACATTACCTAGAAATGTTGTTACCGGGCAGCTCCCCTGTTAAGAAAAAAATATGCTTGTTTTATATCGAGGGAAAAACTGTTCGTTTACTTGCCTTGTTTCTTCGTCAAAACTTTCTGAGGTGGACGTCATCTTTCAAAGTACTCCATCGTCGTTCTTTTATTCCAGTTCAAAAATAAAGAAAATAAACAAGGTTTTCGATGAAAGTAGCTAACAGTTTGGCTGAATTTGGCTCTGTAGACTTTTATGTGGCTTGATAGACAGCACGTGTTCCTCTCGAACGTCTAACATCAAATGGAAGATATCCCACAGGTCATGAATATGAGCCATTGACATCAACTTCTGGTAGTCGTTGAATTTCATGTCTTATTATTCTAGATATTTCCCGCCTACGCCATCCCATAAAATGGGAAGATTTGAATATTTTTCTTCCTCGACCCTGCCCCTGGATGAGGCCCGAGTGGCAGATGTGATGACCCCAGGCCCAATGATCTATAAAACCTCTCCTCCCACATTCTTGAACCCGGGTAACGGCAGGCGAAGATATAGTCCATGGAGACCATCTTCAGATCGCATCTCAAGTTATTGTCTATTCCTTCAACTCAAGTGATCATGTTTGTTCTCATCACTATGAGCAGAAGGGAACAAAGGTTCGGTGCAAAGCAAACAACTTCCATTCAGACTTTCACAATACATATTGCTAAATATACACTCTCACTAAATATCCTTTCCCCTTATTCTGCAGAGAAACGTCGAACAGGTGTTGCATCTGATCTGTGCATATGCTTTGGAAGCTGTTTCTTTTTGCGAAGGCTTGACTGGGGTTGTTTACTGTGTCCAATTCATTTGTCTCTCTCGCACACACTGCATGCGGCGAGCATTAATGTGGTTTCTGTTTAGAGTGTTTGCTACACATTTCAAACCGGCGTAGATTGAGACTTATTGATTCCTTCAGAGAAACCTGAATATTTTGCTCCAATGTTTTCGGTAAAATCAACAGGACTTTGATTTGTGCTATTTTTGAGGTGTTACTTATCAATCAATCAAATTCCAGCTAAGAATATCGAACAAACTGTGTTTGCTTTTTTGCGGGAGAAGGGCCAGAAAATCTTGTTTTGACTAAAAGCAGAAAATCAGACGAGCAATAAAAAGTTTGAATGAAATTGGACAATAAATAAGGAATTATGACTATTTAACAGTGTTTAAATCATATAACTGAGCAGTAATTTTCATGCAAATTGACTTTTCGACTTGTATCTTATAATAACTTAGTGTTTTAGTAGTCAGTGGTTAATCCGTTGTAACCCATAAAGGCACATTTTGGGGGAAATATCTGAGGTTGAATCTAATGTACCTGCACCCATGTATTTATGGATTAAAAACAAAAAACCTTTACGGTAAAGGAGTCGAAATGCGGGGTTTGAAAACAATAAATGTCGTAAAATATTTGCAGATAAGTGCATGACATGATACGCCATATTATCACGTGACCAAAAATTATTAATTAATATGAAAAGTCCTTGAAATATTCATAACTTTTTTATTCAATTGTTCGAATTGCATGCTTAAAACTTGTAATCATCTGTTCGTCCTATTTTTCTACTATCAATCAAAGCTAGATTATATGGTCCATACTCGGCCTTTAAAGTTGGCTTGGATTTTAACAACGTTTGTTTTATGTTTGACATTATCCAGATTCCCGGTAATTTCACGACCACAAGAACCCAATTCACAGTCGGAAATCATCCATTCCCTGTCAATGTCATGTGAGTTGAGTCAAATAAATCATACATTTAAAGGGGACCCAACCCTTGGAATTGATATGTTCGTCATTGAAAATTTCAACAAAATCGGTCGGACAATCCGTTCAAAAGTTATGAATGTTCAAATCTATAAGGATATGACAATCACTGCCGCTTCATGCGATCGGCAACGTCGACGGAATTTGATGTCGGATAAATCCTCATTCACTTTGTATATAGAACATTAAACAATGGATTAATGAAAATTTAGAGTAAGGGTTCAACATGATTTTTCTAAAAAAGGAATGCTATACTCAAGCTGAAAACCAACATTTTATTGACTTTTCCGAAAAGGGGAAGAACATGCGAAATTTTGTATACAGAGTGAATGAGGAGTTGTCCGACATGACGTCACAGATTCCGTCGATTCCGTCTCCATCAGCGGCAGGGATCGTCTCACCTTTGTGACTTTGAAAATTCATAACTTTTCAACGGGTCATTCGATTTTTTCCAATTTCTTCACCTGATTTTCCTTCATTCAACGAGAGCACGATCACTCCAGGGTTGGTTCCCCTTTAAAGAAATATCGATTTTGAGAAACATTTTATGTTAGTTTTACATCATGGATGTTACATTATTGTTCTATGATCAACGTCGATCTCCTTTGATATCAACATTGTCTGACGTAACCATATGATCTTTTAATATCAACGTTTTGATTCTCATCCATTATGATTAATCGTAATGATAAATGATGAACTTGAATATTATTTAAACACTATTTTCTTAATCTTTTTCAGTTTTACGTCCTCCCTATATTTGATCACATTAACTATAATTTCTGTAATTTTTTTCGTTCCAGCTCTTGCCGTGATGTTGTGTGTTCCTCCAAAAATCCCATGTTTTGGACGAAATGGTAAATATGATTAAACGGGAATCAACCCAAACATTAATGTGCTGTCAGTTGATGGAAAAAAACAATGAGAAAAATCGGACCATCCATTATAAAATATGAACTTTCAAGGTTTTGATTTTCACCCCTCGTGGACTCCTTGAGTTGGCAACCTGGAAACATGGAATAGTCTCCAATCAGTTGTGTACGCAGACTGATTTGAGATATTTGAAAGATAGTTTTCCCTGTTGGCAGCCATTTTTTGCCTGTAGGTTGCCAACTCGGGGAGTCCATTAGAGCTGCAAATAAACAAAATTGTAAATTCATAACTTTTCAACGGATCATCAACTTTTGCTCTAATTTTTTTATAGTTTGGTCATCCTACTTTTCTACGCTCACTGAATGTAAATTAAAGTATTGGATTAATTGCCCTTACATGATTTAATATCTAGAGTGTCCTTTATTTCCTAAACGGTAAGTAAATTGTATATGGAATTTCGAAGGGTCACAAGTATTTACACCAGAGTGGCCGCCCCCCCCCCCCCCCTATCCCCTCCACTTTTAAGTTCATACGTGAAAGCCATTGGTAGTGTTAAAAAGTGTTAAAAATGCTTAACCACAGTTGAATTTATTTTATTTTAGCTTCCATTGCAATAATATCTACATCGGACGGACAAATCGCCTAAGTGGAGTACCAGCGAAGCATTTTGAAGTTCATTCGTCGTCGTCGTCGATTTACCAAAAGCTTTGATCACTGGAAAACCAAGCCACAAAGAACTTTTATATTTGTTCATGTATCAGGTGAGTTTGCAATAAGTATCACATGGGTTAAAAGAAGAGTCTACCCCAAGAGGATAATTTTCTAATAGGAGCCGAACAAAACAAGTTTGAGGAAAATCGGACAAGTAATAAAAAGAAGTTATGGATTTTTAAAGATTTGAAAAATGAGCAAATCAGTGAATAAATTTTTGAGGAAATAGTAACATTCTATAAAATTGATATGAATACAATAAATGGTCATTCAGGCACCTATGAAGTCATCAATTGCAAATGTTTGTGTAAATACCTTAACGTAAACTTTAATCTTCCGATTTTTCTCAAACTTTTTAATGCCCATGATGAAAATATACTATTCTTGGGTAGACACTTCTTTTAATTCTTTCCGAAAAGCATAAAAACGGTCCCGACCTATTGAAGTCCTGACAGGTTTTGGCCCTATGTGTGCGAAGACAGAATTTTTGTATACTCAAAATAACGACACAAACACACCAAAATGATTGTAGGGATGCTCAGAACTTGTTTTTAATACATTCATCAATAAAATATAATTTCTTTTCATATTCATTTCGTTTTACTTATAAATGATAATTGATATTACAAATTCAATCCTTCTCTGTATCAACTCTCCATGCTAAACATTCATTACTATTCTATATTTAATTTTGTAAGTATAGGAACGGCTGCAAATCATTGGAATGTGATCGATTATATAAATGAATCTACGTTCTACGTTTATCATGCTTCTATTATTTATGCAATCGTATTTTATGGGGATGTCGAAATGAAGAATAACCCTAGGGTACTAAACAATCCAAATTTTATGTATACCTAGAATAATTAATATGGAAATTTAAATTGAATGATAGATACTAAAGTTCTAATAGAATGAAATGAATGAAGTTCACACACAAAGTGGTGTATTCTAATTTTTAACACATAGCTACAAACGTACTGTCAACAAGAATTAAAAATATCCATGATCATTTTTAAGTAAAAACGTACAAAAGGCACTTTGAAATCGTTAGAAAATATCACTGAACAGCCTGTGAATGTAAAATTTCATAATGTCGCGGAGATGATTATTTTTTTTCTTTCAATAATTTGAGCTTCCCTACAATTTCCTATTGCATTGTGAAGATAAATCTATTCGGCAACATCTCCTAATGTCTTAACAAGTTCATTTCTAGAATGTTTAGGCTGTCAGTATATAACTCGGCGCGAAAGCCAAGTAATCCATCAAATCTATGAATTTTGTCATCATTGTATCTTTGGAACTCATCACACGAAATTTCTCAAAACAGACAATTTTTTATTTTATTTATTATGAGAAGCAAACAGGTCCGAGCGTGATGCCAAATTCTTGATCGTCCCTTCCAATATCTGATGGGGCCACATCGACAATGGGAAGACGGGTGTTTTTCTTGGTGGAATAGTTTAGAACAGTTTGGCCGACTTCTCCCGTTCGGAGCTGCAAAGAGAAAAAGGTGAGTGTATTATATGGAACGCCATTACTCACTGTGAGCAGTAGGGAACAAAGGATGTGAATATGGTAAATAATTTCCTTCCCTCTTAATTCTGTGGATAAAGGTCGAACACATGTCGCACCTGTTCAGTCAATACACTGGGAAGCTACTTTCTTTTGTGGTCTTAAAGATATTGTAAATTCACTTTGTTTACTTTGTCTATTTTATCTCATTCCTTTGTCCCTTCTGCTCACAGTGACAGTGTCTTAAAGTATTTTATAATTTAGAGTGCTCTATATTTATCATACCTTACACAAATGACATGAAATACACTACTCAAAGAAAGTTAGGGATCACGAAGAAGGCTTGGTGTATCTGGAAATTACCTACTGTTTTGAATGTCATCAAATCGGAGAGTGCAACCTCTGTGAAGTTATCCCTAAATTTCTTTTAGTGGTGTATTTCAGGTCATTTTTGGTCATTTGTGTAAAGTGTAAGAAATTGATATAGAGTACATTTCAGTCTATACCACTTAAAGGGGACCTAATACCCATGGGATTATAGTGCTATCAGTGAATTGTGAAAATATAAGCAAAATCCGATAATCCGTTAAGTATTATGCATTTTTAAAGTGTCAACAAAGATTTCATGTGCAAAATTAATAGAGATTTTGGCCGCTAGTACGTCACAGATTCTGCCAAACCTCCATCCAAGTGAGTGATTCTATTGAGAAGATGAAAATGAATGACTTTTGAATGGATTGTCCGATTTTGCTCAAATTTGCCTTCATTCAATGAGGCCACGATAATTCCATGCGTTAGTTATTCCTCTCTAACTTAGTTCTTATAGACTGTAAGTGTGGACTAATTGGATACTTGAAGGGACGTGATGAACTTGCATAGGACGTCCATTTTTACAAAAGATACGCTATCATATTCCATTTAAAGGCAGGGTCTGCCCCAGAAAAAATCAGAAGAACAGATCAAAAAAGGTTTGAAGTAAATCAGATGATGATTGAACGGTGCATTCGTCATGACAGGTGACTTTCGGTCATGACACTTATAATTTTACTCCATGAATGCATGTTTACATCACGAAATATTCATAACTTTCTTATTCATTATCCCATTTGCTTCAAAATGTTTGTGCGTTCAATAAATAAAAGATTTTTTCTTGGACATACCCAGTCTTTAACTCTGGCCACGAAGTGCTTCTTAAATGGGAATTAACCCCAGACATTACTGTGCTGTCAGCGGATGATTCATTTCAAAGTTTTGATTTAAACTCCTTATGGGCTCACGGAGATCTTTCCATTCACTTTTCCCTCCATGCTCAGGTGGAAATGGATTATCTGAATGTCCTCAAATTTCACTGACAGCCCATTAATGTCTGGGTGAAGTTCCCCTTTAACCCGCTTTCCACAAAGATTTGGGTGTCAAATGTTGTATCCATGGATTTAAACGTGTTGACATTTTTTTATGGCCGCAAAGGGCTTTCGCCATCATAGTCTGTCAGCTATTACCTTTTATTGTGCACCCAATAGGGTTTGTAAAAATAAAAGGAATGGGAGGTGTTCTTTCAGTACACCCATAGAAGTCTCTTGTGGCAGTTTGTTTTACAATAATTTGAATTCAGGGGCATGAAGTCCTTTACAGTTGTTTTATATACACCATTTTGGCGAACTAAATGCAAAATTGGACGTCCTTCTTTCACCTTTTCTGCAAACATAAGATTGCTAGATACAGATCTATCGTGGGAAATGTGAAGTTGAAAAGGCGCCGATTTAGGCGCCACGATGTGTTATGATTAATGCACATCCAATCGAGGGGTGGTCTAGGGATACGTACTCTCACCCCTAAGACCAATCAAAGAAGGATGTGCATTAAAGATATGCAGCAGCTAGCCCCAAAAATTCCTGGCAATCTTATACTTGCATAAAAGGTGAAAGAAGGACCTCCAATTTTGCATTAAGTTCGCCATATTTCAAACTGACACAACAGCCCTTCTTGGGTCTGCATTCAGCCCAATAAAAGCTAACAGCTCACGCTCGTCTGCCCCTATGGATTGAAATTTGCCATAAGAGCGGTCTTTCTGTAGACATTTCGTGATTTTTTAAACCGATATCTGTGGAAAGCGTGTCAAGAAGCACTTCGGGGGCAGCTTATGGGATGTGCTGGCGTCTCGTTCGAAGAAAAGGACGTCTTTTGCGTTAATCGTGTCCCGGCTGAGAAAGGAGGAGTGTCAGAATTGACAATCATTATCAAATGCCGATTGCATTTATAGAAATAAAATACACATTCAAGACCAAGACACTGTTTCTTGTACTTTATTTATGCCTTTTCATACCCGCACGAGTTCCCCGTATACCGAATCGCACATTCAGGCCAGGTTTTTGAGCTATCCCCTCATGTTTGCACGACATGGCAAATATTTTGGCTAGACCTATCGTGTGCTCATTAAATGAAGAAAAGTCGCATGGACTACCTTTGAAAAATCGGACAACCCTTTCAAACATGACGATCTCTGCCGCTTGGCCTTGTGTGGGACAACTCATTCACTTTGTGCGAGAATGAGGAGTTGTCCGGCAATGATCGTCATGTCTCTCTGAATTTGAAAATATATAACGTTTGTTGATCGGATTGTCCGAGTTTGTTCATGTGACTTTTCTTCATTGAATTAGAACATGGCAATTCCAGGGGTTGGTTCCCCTTAATGGCAAGAAATATCAATACTTCGGGATACTTATATTGAAAATGGCTCAGTTTGAAGCCGTGAAATCCAATGGGGCAAAGTTATACGGGAAAACCAGCCGAAACATTTTAAATGGTACAATGTACATCACTAGACATAGTGACTGGTCTTCCCGTTTAGTTTTTATCAAATAACTTTTTGTTTCACGAGATCAAACTGAGGAATTCTCAACATAATCGCATTGTA
This sequence comes from Temnopleurus reevesii, assembly GCA_036244855.1. NCBI lineage: Eukaryota > Metazoa > Echinodermata > Echinoidea > Temnopleuroida > Temnopleuridae > Temnopleurus > Temnopleurus reevesii. The sequence goes on along the minus strand of BQKZ01001224.1, from coordinate 4,562 downwards.
TCTGATTATTCCTTGCCCTTAAAGACTTGATTTGCGCCAGAAGTTTGTCATGTAAATTGGCCACGTGATATGACGTATTTTAGGCACTTTTCTGCAAACAGTTTATCATTGATGGATTGGATTCTTAAAAAAACAATAACTGACAAGAAGTGCAGGATTTAAAACTACTGTTGAACCATATACATTGAAATATTCTTAACTTTGTTCAACATTTTTCTGGCGCAGACCAAGGCTTTAACATAATAATTTCTAACCCAAATATCCATTTGCCATATTCTTGTGCCCCACCTATGTGAACATGTGGGGATAGCTCAAATACTTGACCTGATATTGCAAAGAAAATGAGCCAACCTTCTGGAATATCTATCAGGTCAGAAATTAGAACGTAAATAGTTGAACCAAGAAGTTTATAAGGAGCGAATTTTCACGAATTTGATTCTTTATGTATTGACCTTCACGACCGCTATGAAGAGGTCATTCAGTTAACCCTAAAAATACTGGGAGCATTGATTTTTTTTGTCAGAACTCGCTTTCACCCATCGCAGCAATTTTGAGACCAATCATAAACAATATTTTCACTTTTCTTGGCACGTATTCCAAAAATTACGGCTCAGGGAAATAGGGAATCAAATGTGCATAATGAGGGAATTTTTCCATTCTAGTTTTCCTAGCATTCAAAATAGCCCATTCTTTTTAGGGTTAAGACATAGAATTAATTCATATCGTAATCCACCTCATAAATATTCCATAAGGTTTGCAGCTCTGGCTTAAAAATAAAATGGCGACCTACCTGACATCCATCCTCGATGACTTCATAACGTTCCTGGCTGTTTCCATCATAAGATAGCTCTACATCTGATGTAGTCATGAGCTTCAGAGCCTGCTCTGTCGTTCCTGTCTGTCTATCGTGCACGGCCACAGAGTTCTTACACTGGTAGGTGATGTTCTGGTGCGCCTTGCTGGACAGCAGACGTAGGAAGGTCAGCTGAACTTCGCTGGCAGCGTATTCGAACTAGGGAGGAAGGAATGGAGAAAATGCTGAGTTCAAGAGACCAATTCAATGCATACCATCAACTTGACAAAGTTCCTACCCCTAGATGATACTAAAACCTGTAATCTAACAATGTGCTTCGATATTGACCGGTTACACTATTCAAAGATTCAAAGTTAGAGATGGCTTTTGTAATTGTGTCATTTCATTATGGGCTAAATTTTCGAGATGTTTGGTGGAGCGAAAGGCATCATGCAATATCTGAAATCCCTCAAGTGTGAAAACGATTACCATGAATTTGATAACATACAATACATTTTCATCAGGGGTTATTTCCAGAAATTTATATACATAATTCTTTTGAGGAGTGTAGATTCAAATGTATGCACGTAGTTCCCTGGTATCCGTTAAACCAGATAGTAGCAATACTTATTAAAATGTCGGGCACTTAATCAGTTGTCTCATGATGTGCAAATGTATATGGAACGTAGATAGTATACAGCAGCAGAAACGACCCACTACGTACGTTCGCACATCGTGATACAACTGATCAACTTCACGACGACGATCCTTCAATCCACAATCTTATTCAACCATACCTTATTTAGACCAGGTATCTGACTGATGTAATGATGTCCGGAGTTGCCTTGGTACCATGCAGCACGATTGATCTAGAATGAAAAGCAAAGTTTTTAGGAAACTTTAAATTATTTCCATACTACAAACTATTATCACAAATCAAAGAATCATTAGAGCAATTAGGTTTCACTCCATGGATCTCATATATTAGGGAAACCGTCAGTATCGTAGTGTCTGTGGATGGAGCAATACGAGATCAGCAAAATAAGAAGTCTAAGTTGCCAACTCAAGGATACCATTGCAAATTTGAAAATTTGAAAATCCATAACTTCTTTATCATAACATTTTGCTAAATTCAATGAAATTACGATAATTCCTGGAGAAGGGGATGATGTACGGAGTGATTGAAAGAGGGATATAGTGCCATTATGGCAAGAGAGGAAAAATTGCTGACTCACATAAATAAGGGTGAATAATAGGCGGGTTTACTTATATATTCAAATTTATGTGCGTTTAACGTAGTTACGCGGTATTCCATAGGCCGGTTGATAACAATAATACTACAATACTTGGAATCCAGTTTGCATAAATTGCTTGTTGCTATGTCGGGCAAGCCTCGGGCAAGCTTTCGGGTTGTCAAGAACAACCTTTGTGTTAAAGGTATGCATGAAATTTGCATCTATTAGTAAACCCGCCTATTTGAACATGATGGAAGAGCCCGACAAACTCTTTGTCAACAAGTGACATAAAAAAATAGTTAACGGGACTTAGGGATGTCAAGTTGGTGAGGAAATGGCCCCTAGGAGACTGAAGAAAATACATTTTCTTCATTTTTGTCTACCAAAAACCAAGTTTTATCTCGTTGAATGGAGCAATTGTTTTACGTATTTTATCACCACACTTTCTTTCATAGAAAAAAAATATGGGGCTCAGCTTATCCTTATGCATACTCCACCCTACCACCCCCCCCCCCAAAAAAAAAAAATCTAGCTGATAAAGTGCTCTTAAATAAAGAAGTTTTTCTATTTGGTTTTACACGTAGAGAACATTCAAGATTTAATTTTATACTTCTCTATGTAAATATATATTTTCCACTAAACGCAAGGCCGAGAGTTTATCGTTGCATTCCTTTAAAACTATGCTTAAACGAGTTTATGTAATAGAGAAAGTAATTTATACAAAATAATAACAAGTTTGTTTTATAATAATAATAAAACACGTTGCTTATATAGCGCATACCACTGTTATTGTTAGATAAATGGAGACACATGCAAATTATGTATTTGAGCCACAACATATGTTTGTTTTGTATTCGTTCATGAATGATTTAAATAAAATCTTTCGTTAAAAGAAAAAAAGGAGAAAAGAAAACTTACTGTTGGGAGTGTGGGGTAGATACAGGTCTCCTTATTCTCCTTGATGCAACTGGCTAGGAAAGCATCCTTGATAGAACCCTCATTAGAATCGATCCAGTAATCACCTGCAAGGAAAATAGTGATATTTATATCAGATTTATGTCTGTCCATTGAATTATTTTTTCACATCTCAGTAAAGTAGTCTCAATCAGTGTTTATTAATATTGGGACAAGGCAGGAATTCTTTCAATTATTTCAGTCCATTAGACAACTTTCTTAATGCAGTCAAATTCATTCATCTTTGCCCTTAGACAAAGTAGGTACTTAGCTTTTCAAAACAATGAGATTAAAAAATGGTCAGAAAATTTGCTTACATCAACGTTGTTAAGTTAGACAAGCATGGTAGCTTGTCCAACCTAGCAAGAACTACAGCCTATAATCCACATTCCATATTGAAAAACGGCTATTTATTATCGTACAAACGAATAATTTTCTTTCTTTTTTTGCACTTTACTAAGAAGCTACAAAAACTGACTTCATGACGATAGTGATCTATTAGATCAAAGGTGCGAACCTTTTGGAATATCCATATATAATTATGGACATTCAATTATCTACACAGTTGAACCAAATATTACTTGTTCAGCTGTTTGTCATCTCAAGCAAAGAGTCTTAGAAATTTCCTACAAAAGCTTTTTTTCAGAAGCTAGGGTCTTGAACATCCTACATAATTGGAAAAGAAGATGCACTGAGTATTTCCATCCCCGATTTAGAGCAGTCATCATTAAATTGTCAACACGAGCAATATCTTGCAAATTATAGTTCCTTGCTTAGGCTTGGTCCTTTTCTTTCGGAAATATATCTTGGGTGATATATCTTTTTTTCCACACCATTTATCAAAAGGTAAAATAATACATGTTGCCAATTTGATAATTTTGTTTTTTTCCCTAAAGCTCTTTCCCTCAGTGGAATAAAGGGGTGATACTGGTCAGAGTCTATGATCACTGATGAACTGGACACTCACCATTGGGTGCCTCTGGGAAGCTCCTGAAGAGATCCTTGCAGCTGCGTACTGGGAAGTCCTTGGTGCCGATGGGGGCGTACAGACTCTGCACCTGCATCTCAAACTTGGCCAGGTACATCTCGAATTTAGTTCGGTCTAGATCGCCCACTGTCTTGGGGACCTCGTCACGGTACTGCATTTGGAGATGGAGAAATAATATTTTGTAAATCCCGACTATATTGTGATGGATGGTATCTTCATCCATTTCACATCTTTGTAAACCTCAATTATGACATTTACACAACGGAAAATGGGTTGAACATAACACCGGGGAAAGCAATGCCGAATCTAAAACAATCTGTTACGATCAACTACATGTTCCTATTTCATAAAGCGTTTCATAGAGGTATACTCTATGCATGGGGAGTGACCCTTTCTTGTGCTCAATACCATCCCCTGTGGCATGGGTCGGCACCTGAGAAAGGGTCGCCAGTCGTGCGTCGAGTCGGGCTCCGGGCGATGTTGCACCTCCGCAGAATGCCAGTCGGTACGGAATGATGATGCAAAAGCCTGCTAATAATTAACCCTAACTAGGCAGGGCTATTTTGAGAGTTCTCATAGCCGGGGGGGGGGG
>BQKZ01001223.1:102948-122171 GCA_036244855.1 Temnopleurus reevesii | reverse complement strand
GGTCAAATTCAAATTTTCAAAAGAATTCGCTCGTAGAAAATTATGCTATGATCTTGAAATGTGTATACAAACTATATGTCATGGTATATATCCCCAAAATTCACATTTCTTTAATATTTACCAAAGCTATACATGGGCTTTAAAGTCTTCTGTAACTTGGTGAAGCAAGGCCAGGGTTGCCCCCGAACGACCATCCCTCCGAAAATGGCCCAACCTACCGGTATCACTATTTTTTGTTTTACTTCTCGCTCTTGAAAAATTGAAGAAGTCGTAAAATTATAGATAAACATATGAAGTACAACCTGAAAACTAATTTTCAGATATTTTTCTATTTTTCACTCCCTTCTTAATCATGTTTGAACAAGAATTGTGTGAATTTTCTTTTTTCTTTTTTTTCTTACAAATATACACGGAGAGCTAGAGTCATTGACTGCAGAGCACCGATTTATGTTGAAAAGAAACCATGAACTAAAATTTAAAATTTGCGAGGGAACTCTCAATAGCTCTCCTAGATGCTTTCAAGGAGAGTTTTAAGGGAGCAAAATTGGGTTTTCATGTAGTATGATTGGAGTTGAAAGGGGCTCTATAAATCACTCTTCCCAAAAGGGTTTAATAATAATAATAAGAAGAATAAGAATTTTTAATAGTACGTTCATTAACGTAGAGTAATCACTACATGAATATGCATATACTCCACTGAGATTGATACTGGGTACCTTGTTATCACCCTGGCTATTACTGCCGAGCAAGTTTACGTAGAGCTTTAGGAGAATAATCGCTCTCACTCCCCTTAAATTTCAGTCCCTGAGACACGCCCTATTTACCTTTGAATGTTCGAGGAACTCCTTCCTGCCGACACGCAATGTAGAGGCAGGCTGCCGCGATAGCGTCGTTACTGCGCCCTCTCAGTGTGCGCTGGTCATTGACTTGCTTGAAGAGTGTGGAGGCACGATCCTGAAAAATAAGAAGTACATTTTTATTATGAAAAATGGATGTGTAAGAACTTGGACTAAGTGGATAAAACCCACTAAATACTTTCATTTACCTTTTAGATCAAAGAATACATATCATTATTTTTTAAATATACATATTTTTTGGAGAAGAAATATGAAATCAAATTATGCTGAAATCACCAATTAGATTTCACTCTCAGTCAGTAAGTAGCTTTGCTAGAAAGCTGCGATTGATTACTGATCAATTGCGCATCAGTTGTAGAATAAAACACACAGTTTTATTTGCTCATGGTCTGCACCTTTAACAAAATGCGCAAGAAACAATGACCATGATTAGTGTGTGCCATGCTCCGTAATTCCATGTTGGTAATCTTCCCAAACTTGGAGACAAAGTTGCAAGAAGAAGGGTACAACTTGCTGGACACTGCTATCGACATCCAGAGTTGGCTGCAAGTGGCCTCATTCTATGGGAACCATAGTCCAGTTGAGGACTGAGTGTTCTGATAGCACCCACCTCTGCATATTCACTTTATTACACTGTACACACAGGGACTGCACTGCACTCAACCACAGAGTCCTTACATAACCCTCTAATATGTATGCCCCTCTGATCGCGCCCCTCTGGAGGCGCGATCAGAGGGGCATACATATTAGAGGGTTATGTAAGGACTCTGTGGATGAGTGCAGTGCAGTCCCTGTGTGTACAGTGTAAGTGAATATGCAGAGTTGGGTGCTATCAGAACACTCAGTCCTCAATTGGACTATGGGAACCACTGCATGGGCGATGGGGACGTGGCAGAAAGCACAAGACCTATGTTGACACTTTAAAAGCAGACGCTGGAGCAGTTGGCACAGACGAACTGAAAAATATCATGGACAGGAGAAACTGGAGGATCCATACTAGGTCTCGGCAGTTTAGCCGACCTGGTAGGTAGGTAGGTAGGTAGCCATGTTCCGTAACTTGCTAAGAATAGCAATTTTCTAGCAGCACTCCCTAAGTCACCTTATTATTCCTAAACATGTAATAAGGACTCATACTAAGGCAGTGTTGCTCAAAGGCTGCAATTGATCGCAAGTTGCAATTGATCGACATACGCCAATCAAAATCATTGTTTCATGCGCGTCTTGGTAAATGCGCACACCACGCGCGAATNTTCATTTCTCTTCATTGTATCCTGTATTAATTTCATGAGGAGTTCTTTGAGCAGGGTATTAGAATGCAAGGTGCACTCCAAATTTTACAAGTGTTATCATTATTAGGCAAAAAAAGAGAAGATGGTTTGGTTGCCCTCGACCGACTATCCCTCTCAAAATGGCCCAACTTATCAAAATTTTGCTTTTACACCTCACTCTTGAAAATCGAAGAAGTCCTATTAAAATTATTGATAAACATGTGAAATGCAACTAGGGTAGTGTTTCACCAAATCGTTCTTAAAGTTATGCGCGTAAAGTCGGTCTTAAAGTCTTCTGTAACTTGGTGGAGCAAGGCCAGGGTTGCCCTCGAAACGACCACCCCTCTCAAAATGGCCCAACCTATCAAAATTTTGTTTTTACACCTCACTCTTGAAAATTGAAGAAGTCGTATTAAAATTATTGATAAACATATGAAATACAACCTGAAAAGTAATTTTCAGATATTTTCTTCCCTTCTTAGTCGTGTTTGAACAAGAATTGTGTGACTTTTCTTTTTTCTTTTTTTTTCTTACAAATATACACGGAGAGCTAGAGTCACTGACTGCAGAGCACTGATTCATGTTGAAAAAGAAACCATGAACTGAAATCTAAAATTTGCGAGAGAACTCTAAATAGCTCTCCTAGATGCTCTTAAGGAGAGTTTTAAGGGAGCTAAATTGGGTCATCATCTAGTATGATTGGAGTTAAAAGGGGCTGTAGAAATCACTCTTCCCAAAAGGGTTTAACAATAATAATAATAATAATAATAAAAATAGGTTCATTTACATAGCGTAATCACTATATGCATATACTCCACTGGGATTGATACTGGGTACCATGTTATCACCCTGGCTATTACTGCCGATCAAGTTTACGTAGAGCTTTAGGAGAGTAATCGCTCTCACTCCACTTAGATTTCAGTACCTGAGACGCACTTTATTTACCTTTGAATGTTCGAGGGACTCCTTCCTGCCGACACGCAATGTAGAGGCAGGCTGCGGCGATAGCGTCGTTACTGCGCCCTCTCAGTGTGCGCTGATCATTTACTTGCTTGAAGAGTGTGGAAGCACGATCCTGACAAATTTAAAATTGATTTTTTGTTTACATGTAAAATGTACATGTAGGAACTTTGACTATGTGGATATAAAAACTTAACACTTTCAATTACCTCCTATCAAAAAATACATAATCATTTTTAAAATGTAGATTTTCTTTCTGAAAAGAAATATGAAATGAGGTTAAGCTGAAATCACACATCAGATTTTCATTTAAGTCAGTAAGTTGTGCTGCTAGAAAGTTATGATTAATAGCCGATCAACAGTTGTACAATGAAACACAGATTTTTATTTGCACCTGATCTGCACCTCTTACAAGATACCCAAGAAACACTGATCTTGATTGGTGTGTGCCTTGTTCTGCAACTTGCTAAGAATAGCAATTTTCTAGCAACACTCCCAAAATCACTTATCATTTCTAAATATGTCATAAGGAGTCATATCAAGACAGGTCCTTGCATAAAGATTTTATGTTAACGTATAATTTTAAAACATATATTTTGACAAAATAACACATATCGATCTTAAATTATGTATATTGCAATTATTTTCCGATTGTTATACAGTATGGATTTTTGTTTTGTTTGAAATGAAATGAATAAAAATTCAATGAAATTGAACTTACCACAATAGTCTTTGGTAGATTGATTCTGTCTGCCATGGCCCCAATCTCGCGGAAAGCGTTGATTAGCGTTCTGTTTGTTGAGCTCATCTTGAGTGGGGAAGATGGGGAAGGGCGGAAGAGAAATGTTCATGAGTTAAATATCAATTGCAATTTGATTGGAATCTACAAGTAGAAGTTAACACCAGAGTTAAACTAAGTACCACAGTGCAGTCTCTTAAATGCCTGATGCACTGGTCATTGACTGGAAAGAGCCACACCTGTATGAACAGTATTGACATGTTAGTGGCATGGTGGATACACAGAGAAATTAAAGATGTATTGTATTTACACATACTCTCTTAAATATTTGTGAAGAGTTTTGACGTTGGTTGGGGAATTTTCAGGTCAAAGTCTTGAGTAAAAAGTAAACAAAATGAGAGAGCTATTTCTGTTTTTATTTTATATGTACATACTTTTGTTTTCATTGGAGATTTTGAATTCAAAACTGATTTGAAATGAATAACGAATGTATATACAAAAATCCGCAATGCCAACAGTATTGAGCATTTAATTTAAGAAAAAAAAATGCTCAACTGAACCATGCATGTACATTCTACACTAACTTCTGATGAACTAGAACAAGGTTTGCAATAACGCGGCCATATCGTGCTATCTATCTCCTCCCTTCTGTCTTATTGCTGCGAATGCGTAGATTTTGTTTGCAAGTCAATGCAAGTGGCAATGTCTCCAGTAATGAAAAAGCAGGCGATAGTGAATGGAGTGTACGCAAATAACATGATCATGGATATAAATTTGGGGAGCGTAAAAAAAATCAAGAAAACATTCCTACCAACATATGGAAATAAAAAATCTTACTCTTATGTATGCATAGCGCACATCACTGACGGAAAACTGACATCCCTGCATGATAATGCCAAGATGGCAATAAAAAACTTCGAAATTTTTCCAATATGCCCCCCACCCCCAAGGAGCAGAAGAACTTACGCTTGATTTTGATCGGTACTTCTTGGATCCATCCTCGTTGAAACTAGCATTACCCAGTTGCCCTCCTATGATGGTGGAAAGGTCGTTGCCCTCTAAGAGGGGGTTCTCAGCCGCTCCGACACGGGATGGATCTGCGTTCGCCTTGTCATTGCTGAAGGTTCTCCATTCGGAGCCAACATCTATCACCCTAAATGATCAAGAAAATATTGATTGTATTAAATTGAATTGTAAAACAATTTACTGTCATCAAAATTAATTATCGATTTCAATTTCATACTACAACATACACTGTAGCTGCCCCACATGGGAAGGGTCTGCGTTCACGTTCTCCGTTCGGAGCCAACATCTATCACCCTAAATGATCAAGAAATATTGATTGTATCAAATTGAATTGTAAAACAATTTACTGTCATCAAAATTCATTATCAATTTCAATTTCATATTACAACATACACTGTAGCTGCCCCACATGGGTAGGGTCTGCGTTCATGTTCTCCATTCGGAGCCAACATCTATCACCCTAAATGATCAACAAATTTAGATTGAAGTGAACTGAATCAAAGTTCTTCATCAACTTCATGAAAACTTCATCCCCATACAGGACGGGCCCATGTTCGTCTTGTCATTGCTGTTCAGGTTCTCCATTCGAACCACACATCTATCATCCTAAATGATCAAGATGCATGAATTTGAGAAATAATTCTAACAACTTCTTAAAAAAAGTAAAGTTGCAATACATATCATTAGACCTACATTAAATGATCATCATATATTCAATTTGTATACAGCTGACTATCTCCATGAATGAATTCACTCAAAATTTATGGATCATCTTCATAGAACACATCCAGCCAAATACGGGATGGGTCTGTAATCACCTTGTCATTATTAAATGCTCTCCCTTTGGACCCTTCATCCATTACCCTAAAGACACATTGGTTTTAAATTGAACTGGACTGAATTGAATCATTCAACTTAATACAAAAGAATTGTCACTATATACATATCATTTTATTATTACATAAAGTTATATGGGAAAGGGTTTTTGTATGAGAATCTCCTATCAGTACCAGGATTACATTGGGACAAGATCCAGGAACTATCCATTCATCATTATCATTCTAATTATCATTAGTAAATATTAGTATAATAAATTCACCTGTCAGCTACAACGAGCGCGCACTCAGGGCAGATGAGATCACCAGCATGTGAATCTTCTATCAGGTCAGCACCGGGGTGAGATGGACAGCATTACCCCATCCCCCTCCCTGCCCTCCTCCCTCAACTATGACCACTCACCTGTCAGCTACAACAAGCCCACACTCGGGGCAGATGAGATCACCAGCGTGTGAGTCCTCTATCAGGTTAGAAACGGGGTGATATGGACAGCATTACCCCATCCCCCTCCCTGCCCTCCTCCCTCAACTATAACCACTCACCTGTCAGCTACAACAAGCCCACACTCGGGGCAGATGAGATCACCAGCGTGTGAGTCCTCTATCAGGTTAGAAACGGGGTGATATGGACAGCATTACCCCATCCCCCTCCCTGCCCTCCTCCCTCAACTATAACCACTCACCTGTCAGCTACAACAAGCCCACACTCGGGGCAGATGAGATCACCAGCGTGTGAGTCCTCTATCAGGTTAGAAACGGGGTGATATGGACAGCATTACCCCATCCCCCTCCCTGCCCTCCTCCCTCAACTATAACCACTCACCTGTCAGCTACAACAAGCCCACACTCGGGGCAGATGAGATCACCAGCGTGTGAGTCCTCTATCAGGTTAGAAACGGGGTGATATGGACAGCATTACCCCATCCCCCTCCCTGCCCTCCTCCCTCAACTATAACCACTCACCTGTCAGCTACAACAAGCCCACACTCGGGGCAGATGAGATCACCAGCGTGTGAGTCCTCTATCAGGTTAGAAACGGGGTGATATGGACAGCATTACCCCATCCCCCTCCCTGCCCTCCTCCCTCAACTATAACCACTCACCTGTCAGCTACAACAAGCCCACACTCGGGGCAGATGAGATCACCAGCGTGTGAGTCCTCTATCAGGTTAGCACCGGGGTGAGATGGACAGCAGACTTTGTGCATTGGGGTCGATGCAGATGCTGGGGCACCCCTAAAAAATGAGAATTTTCAAAATTACAATTGGAGGCTATTATACGTACTTCAGGGCCCTAAGATTTACAAAGTACAGTGTGAATGTCTAAAAATTTGCCATATTGAAGTTCAAATAATCGATGATAAGAAAATATCATGAGTGTGCTGTTAAAAACCAATTTTGCAATAATCTATTATTTTGTTTAAAGACTCGGTTATAAAACAAGAAATTTATAAATTGCTGAGTTTCATTATATTTTGCTCATTCTAATTCTAAAGAAAATGTTACTTTTAAAAAATAGATAAAAAATGAAAGAAAAAATTAGGTTGGGACAATTTCAAAGGACGGCCATTGGAGAGTAACCAAACAACTTTTTAAGGCCCAAGGCACAGTTGACTACAAAACTTGCTTCTTACCTGCTTGTACTTGCCATGTTGTTGTTGATGTGTGATGAGTAAACGTGATGATGAACCTTCAATGTACGTACCTTGAAAATCAAAGAGAATGACGGAAGCAAATGAGTATTATTAAATCTTAGGAATGTTACTAAAAAGTTACAATTGATCGCAAATCAACAGCAAATCAGTTTCAACTTGAAACTTTGAGAATATCTTCTTCTTCAGATTTCATCAGTCAGATCAGCCTCTTTCAAGGTTCAGGATTGAACTTGAGTTGAGGATTCACAATTTCACAGTAAATTTACTGGCAAACCCAGAGATCAAACAGCCAGTTGGTGTTCGCCACAGAAAATTAACATCACATTGGAATCCTAACTAAGGCTAAGTCCAAACAACAAACATGAATCAAAACCACTTACAAAATCAAGTTCAAACAAAGATGACTTCACATGTAATTACATAAAAAAGCTAATTACAGTTCGAGCAGACATAGCCACGCAGCAGTATCGCGAGTTCAGTTGCTGAGTCCTGTTTTGCCAATTCACTGAAGCTGACCCAGGCACTTAAAGGTAGTATTAACTGAGATCTACTGGGATTACGTAATACTATATAGAAAGGAATTTACATTGGCTCGTATACAAACCTCACTCTAGACCCAGCCCGCTCACTCGGATAAGAGTTTGAATGAAGCTTAACATCAAAGCTTTGGATTTGAAAGACTCCCCGTGCCCTAGTCTCACAAGAAGTCATTATGTTATGCATTCCACCTGAGCGTATGCATAGACATATGGAGGCATTCTAAAACACATAAACATGGACTTCTAACTGAGACTTATCATTCCTGGGGAATTTTGCCTCTATCATAGATTTCAGGGGGCCAGACCACATCCAGACAGAGTGGCACCAAATACATAACAACCAAAACAATTCTGGTCGGTCTCTGTAGGTATTTTGTTCATAAAATTGTCATGAGTACCGGTACCGTAGTTTTCAAGCTGACAAAATAATTGCACAGGTTTAAATAATGGTTGATTGACATTTTAGCTGGATTTCCGGAATTTTGCTCCAGGGCTCTGGGCAATAGCATTCATATTTCCGATAATGGGAGAAAATCCTCCATAGATGACGTCTTTATCGCTGTCGTCATTTTTTATTTTGCGATAATTATTAAATTAAGCCATTTCTTTATTGATTTTATTCAAACAAACTACGAACATGCTCTAATTCGCTATAGAAAAACTACATTATGATGATACATTTACTGCAGCTTACAAAGTAATTAAATATCTGAAGCTCTATCTCTCCCAAAATTAATCTATCGGCTTTTACTAACAAAAAACTAGACCTAAGTTCAGGTTAGGTGAAAATATAAGGACACAATCATATACGAATGGGACTGTATATTAAGAATTTCAAATCAATTAAATTTATCAACACCTCCCGGCATACTGAAATTTAACGCCATAAAACACTCAGAAAACGAAAGAATTTGTTAGAGGTANTATACCTCTATGGGGTCAGCACACTCTTCTACAAGAGCTCTGTGTCCCCGGCTAGAACTCATGTGTATTCTCCGAAATGGAAGCCCTATGGTCTGTGCGTACGACACTTTTTTGCGTGTATTAATCGGCAACTGAGCCCTCTTCGCTACGCTCTTTGATCCGGCCAACAAATTTACCGCACATGTGTACGTGGAGCTGAGGGAACGTATCACAGCCTAGAAGTACTCCGGCAGCGCGGCAGATGAGGTAGTTGACGTTCCGCTGATTTGTTATTTCCCCGCTGGACGGCTGGACGTGGCTACATTTGCATATTGCTCAACTAGCACAGCTCTAAAGAATGAATTTTACAACTGACCCTTTTCTTTGACAGAGTGAACTGAAAGGAAAAGATGGCTGACAACATTTTACTCCCGAAGACAGTATCTGAGTACAAAACTGCTGAATTTTGGGACTCATTCTTTGAGAATCGTGATGGCAAGGCATTTGATTGGTAAGGAAAGATACTTAGAATTAAATAGCAAACAGTACATGCTTGTGCACAAAGAAGAATAAACTTTGTTTTTAAAAGAAAGCACGCCTTATATTGCACATTTTAAAAGCTTTTGGAAAAAATGTATGTATCGTCAACTTGCTGGGTCCCCTGCTGGAGATTCAAACGAGACAAGTTTTATGATGTGTGTGAAAAGAGCGACGCCAATTTCCTGGCCGTTGTCATGGCTCATACTAGTCCGAAGGCTCCGGCCTCTTCATTCTGGGGGTGTTACACTTCGTTCCTCGTTCCATGACCCCCTTTAAATGGAGGGGGTCATGGAACGAGGAACGAAGTGTAACACCCCCAGAATTAAGAGGCCGGAGCCTTCGGACTAGGCTCATACTTTTAAATAGTTATACTCATATAGTCATAGTATATTACTAGACATTCTTCTGAAATTCTATGTGATGTGCACATTTTAAATTACAGAAGAACATACTTTGGGAGTTTGGCACCTATGCTATAAAAAAAAATTTACATTGTTTGTAACATTATTAGTTTGGACTATTTTGGGGCTGAAATAGGACTTTTACTTTTAGGAGTTAGAATTGCAAATGTCTTTACAAAAATCATCCCAGCAGATTCCAAATTATTGAGATGTTCTTAACATGATCTGAGTGAGGCCTGTATCGAAAGGGTGGGTATAGCAGTGTGGCAAAGGGAGGGAATGTTAACACACACATTCTAAACTAGCTCCCCCACCCCGGGCTGTCTCGAATGTGTCTTGAATAGTTAACTTAAAATGTCTGTCATGGTAAAAAAGAAAAAACGTTTTCTAACTTTTTGATATTCCTTTTCACAAAGATGTCAGTTTATACGAGACATAGGGATAAAAAAGGTCCCATCAAATTTCACTTTTTTCTCTTTTTGTTTTTTTTCTTCTTCTTCTCCCACATGTCTTTACATCTTCTTCTTCTGCTTCTCTCTCGTCCACCTCTTCCTTTGTGCCTGCCTCTTCATCTTTCTCTTCCTCTTCTCCTTCTCCTTCTTCTTCTTAGAACTTCTTCTTCATAGAACTTCTTCTTCCTCTTCTTCATCTTCTCCTTCTTCTTCTCCTTCTTCTTGTCCTCCTCCTTCTTCTTCTTCTTCTTCTTCTGCTTCTCCTTCTCCTTCTCCTTCTTCTTCTTCTTCTTCTTCTTCTTCTTCTTCTTCTTTTTCTTCTTCTTCTTCTTCTTCTCCTTCTTCTTCTTCTTCTTCTTCTCACTTTTCTGGTGATTTACCATCTGGCAAACATTGTCTATTAAATCAATTAACTCTCAAGTTCCAATATAAATTTATTAATGAAATCCAGAAACTGAGGCCCACAAATTATGATCCAGTTCAAAGACGCATGGAAATGTTGAACCAGGTGATTTAATGGCTGTAACTATATTTATAATGCACCATCAACAAATATGTTGTTTGTTCTCAACCAAATAACATTCATTATGATAACATCGAACATTTACCATGTATCTCTCATAATGCCAGGGTTTGATTTTTAAATCCAAACACTCAACAGGTATGGCGAATATGGCACTCTCTGTGGCGTGCTTCACAAATACATCCGTCCAAGCGAGAAGACGCTTGTGGTCGGCTGTGGAAACTCTCCTCTCAGTGAGGATCTCTACGACGTCGGCTACCATAATCTCATCAACGTTGACATTGCAGATAACGTCATCAATCATATGGCAAAGAAGAATGCGGTGGACAGGCCAAACATGACATTTGAAGTGATGGACACGTCTGCGGTAAGACTTTTGAATATTTGGTGCTTTGGTCTCACACTTGTACTGTGTAAGCCAATAGCGTACAGATATTTTCGTGATTTCTGACCAGTTTGACACATTGGCGTGTAGTTATTTTCACGTTTCTTTTTACATCGTTTGTACACAAATGAATGTTCATCATATAGAGTGGGAATTTTCGTGAGGCCAAAGCAGCAAAATTAACGAACGTAAAACCACTGCGAAAATTTCAGCTTACAGTATTTTGAAAGGGCATGTTAAACTAATTGTCTTGAATATGTTTATGTTTTGGTTTAAGAGTTTTAGTTATGAGGAACATATTGATGGTCCAAATATTATACCTTAAACTGTTGTGGAATAAAACTTTAGGGGATGGTGGGAAGGGAGTGCATAGTCAATAACTGAACTTGAAATAAAATTGAGATACTCTTTAATGAATAGAAAATTCATGTGACTAATTTTTCAATAGTCGCTCAAATTAGTGTATGGGCATATTTTTTTTATATCATTTCTTTGTATATTCATGATATTTTGTCATAAAATGTGTCGTCATGTCTCAAGACTGACTGTGTCTTTCATCTAATATTCCTACATCTGTCTCACCATTTTTCTGACTTGGCCCCAAAACAATCGTTTGGATAAAATGTTGACAGTTTAAGGTTTTTTAATCATTAATTTATTTTAAATTTTTTCAACACAATTTATGGCTTATAAGGGGATGAAAAGCCAGAGAGCATCTAAGAATATCTTTTGAAGTCATATTTCACATGTTTGTAGCAAAAATAAAAGTTCAGGTGCTTGTGACAAAAAGATGCAATTCTCCCTATTGCATATACATGTAGCTCTCCGAATCTGAACGCCTGCAGCGCACAAATTATTTTGGCCCAGATTCTTGGCGCAGATACTTCCCGTAACATTCGCGCGTTTTCGAAAGTCTATAGGCTTTCTACGGTAAACTTCGTCAGCGGCTTCTAGTGTCATATTTTTTCATCGATTTTTGCGAATAAAAGCATAATTTTATATATTTTTCTTTCATATCTGCATTTATTTGTTATATGGGTTTCTTTTGCGAAGCGGCCCAATGCTGGGCTTCCGACGCAAAACGAAGAAATTACACTAAATACACATGGATTGACATTTCGTAGATAGTTTCCAGTGAAATCAAGATGGATCCCGGAAGTGAGCGTGCCAAAGCCAAAGTGCGTGATATCGATATCACAAGGTGATATCGGGTGATATCGGCTATATGCGATAGGGAGAATTCAACATATAATGATCGTAAGTCTATGGCAAAATGCGTACCACAGAGATGCAATTAATTTTTTATTGATCATAGCTCATTTTTGTTCCAGGCCCCTAGTCCGGCTATTTTTAGAGGGTCGGTTGGTAAAGGGCATCTGAACAATTTTTTTTTAATTTTCCCTACTTTCTGGTTGTTCTTTTGTTACCCAGATGACGTACGAGGATTCCTCCTTCTCTGTCGTCCTTGACAAGGCTATGCTGGACGCCATCTTGACTGACGTACAAGAAGACACCCTCGCCTTTGTGAGGAAAGTGTTTTCGGAATTTGGAAGAGTGCTGAAGGTTGGAGGTCGCTATGTGTGCGTCACATTGGCGCAGGAACATGTAATTACAGAATTGATGGACTACTTTTCTTCAGAGTGAGTAGAAATCTTTCTTCAGCACAAGTTCCACTCGAGCATAAACTTTAAATTTGCAAACAAGTGATTGTATTGCTGAAGTGTTTAAAATGAATTTCAGAGACACGTATTTATTGTTTTTCAAAGATATAGCTGTCGGGCAAGTAAATCACATTGTCACTTGCCCAATAGGTCATGTACCGGAAACAGATTTAAACTAGCTTTCCGCTATATTGGCATTGGCCATCAAGAGAAACTTGTTCGGGCAAGTGATTAAAAAAATTGGTGTCAGGCAACTGGTGACGAAATTCTTGTAGCCTACCATTCTTGAGGCCTACCATGTTTCCTGCCTTGGATAAGAGGCTCACACATTTTTTGTCCACATCCATTTAAAAAAATGTTCATGCATTTGTATTGATCTTGTGCATCTGTGAACTTCAAAAGTAACATTGTCCTATGAATTTGATGATAATCTTATTTATTGGAGCCCCTTACCCTTGGCATCTCTGCTAAGATGTTTTGTGGTAATTGATGTTCCACTTCACACAAGCCAGTTGTAAATTAGTTGAGTTGTAACATGTGCGATGGGCTTTACTTTTATCTCTTACTCCTTTTTCCCATTCTCAATTTTCTTATAGAGGGTGGATGTTGAGGATTCACATGATAGACTTGCCTAAGAGAGGGGAGAGCAATGAAAATCTTTGTATCTCACCTTTACCAGTCTTCGTTGTGATATGCACCAAGTTCAGGAAGATGGAGGGAGACCACAAGCCAGTAAGTATACCTGCTGCAGATAAGCAAAACAATTCCAGAACCAGGGGTCAATTGCATGCAATAGTCCTAGCTGTACTATTCTTGCTAAGACGTCTATTTTTTTTGCGATACCCTCCTAACATAGACAATCAACGATTGTGTCTATATTAAGACGGTGGAACAGGAAGTTCATGCGTCATCAAGAAGAGGATGGCTAAGACAATTACTTGAAATTCGCCCCTGGATTCCCACAGTCATGGAAATTTTGGATAATCCTGGAAAAATTTAGGTCATGAAAAAAAGTCAATGAAGTTGGGAAATTTACGCAGAGTCATGGAAAGTTCCATCCTCTCCAATAGGGTATGCCAAAATGAAATTCAACCTGAAATGTTTCACCAGGGTAGGAAGCTTTTAAATCTGTCCGTCGTATTGTGTGTGATACAAATTTATTTATGTCTCCGATAACTATAGATGGGTTTCATGTGAATAGATTGAACTTTTCATGAACAATATGTATAAATTATATATATATATATTTTTTTCCTTTTTGTTATTATACTCATTACATTGATTTTTGGTAAGGGATTTGTAATTGAGCACTAAACACATTTCCTTAGTAAAGCACCACCCTATAAAAAGTGCTCCTCATTAAGATGCTGAACAGGCGTTCAATGAGTATCAACCAAGAAGTAGAAGTAGAAGTATTATACCAGCATAAGAAATGTCCTTATTTCAATCATACCTTTTCATTTGTATTTATGTTTTGTTATCTGAGATGGCAGGTTAGTTTTTTTTCAACCTGTGATGTTGTAACTTTGACCTACTAACTTTATGGGTAAACCGTTTCCATTGAGCTCTGTTATAATTTTTTTCCTCCTCGTTTTCTTCACTTAATTCACTGGGCAATAATATTTTCATAAATAGAAAACTGTGTACTTAGAAAAATTTGTATTAAGCACCTAATAAATGTTGTATTATTATTATTATTATACACTTTCCATAATCAATTGCAGATCTTTGAGGTGAGCCTGTCTGAAGCTCGCAAGCCAGAGAGAATGGCAACGCAGGATGATGTTTTGAAGGCTATGCAGGAACAACAGGATTATGCTATGCTTCAGCATAACTTGAATAAGAGGTTGGTTTCAGATTATGGCCCCATTCCCTCTCCCCCCCCCCCCCCCAAAAAAAAAGAAAATAGTGTTTAGATGTGCTCCTCGGTCCAACCCTCTAAAAATGGCTTGACTTGGATTTTTGTTTTGCTCTTTTCTGAAATTTAAAAATCATTGTGATAGTATAGGTAAACAAGTGATATCTTACATGGAAGGTCATTTTCGGATCTATGCTCTTTGGCTGTTGACTACTTTCTTATTCTAAATATTAGTTTCTCTCTGAATTGTTCAAATTGTACTTGAAATAGAAAAACATATTCTCAACTACCAACGCTTCTTTTATGAAATGGCATTGGAGGCCAGGGCATCCAAACAATTTTTTTAATACCTTAGATTTGTCAAGTTCAACTCAGACGCTACACTAAGGAGACGTTTTTCCAAGTTGTCCTAATAGTGAATTTAAAAAGACTTGATGCAATCTACCCAGTTCCCTGATCAGATAGCAAAATAGATATACCAGGGCGGTGTTTTACCAAGTTACGAACAACTTTACAAATGACTTTAAGAACGACTGAGTATTTACACTTGTGCTGAATGATATAGTGCCTGCTGATTTATCAATGGTAACAGCCAACCATGGTACTAGGAACAATTGTGTTCGCCCTGTCGCTCCAGGGAGCTCCTGTGGCAATATAAGGCGCACAGCGTGGTCTATGATCATTATATTCTGATGAAGGCTAGCAGCATACAGCAGCGGAAACATCATTCTACCAACGCTATACGTTTGCACATTATGAGAAAATTAATCAACTTTCTTCAATTAATGTTTCTTCTTTCAATTTCTTTCAGCTCTGTTTGTGATCTGCCAGTTTGTGTAGATCTATATGCTGCCGGGGACAACATCAATCCTCGTTTCAGCCTTCATGTTGTGGATAAACCCAAGGGGAAAGTCCCTTCAAACAGATTCGCCATCTTCATAGTCCCACAAGGAAGGTATGTAGTACATTACTATACAGTCTGCCAAAGTCAAACTTGCCTGTAAAGTCAATGTGACTTTTTTTTGCACAAATTATGACCACCCGTTATTTAAATGTACCTCTTCGAAAGAGAAGAATGCTCTACGGTATTATCACGATTTATCTTTCTTGGAAAGTTGAGTAGTCCTGGAAATGACCTACCCACTCTCGACGTTTCGATGAGCATGTTCTCAGTATCTTCTGAATCAAACGTTTTATGGTCCTAAGAGATTCGACTTGGGCATCATTTCTTAGGCCAAATCTTAGGGTATATTCTTGTAAGTGCAGTATCTGTTAGTCAAAAGAAATATCTGTGTCTAGCATTATAAAATGAACCATATTTATGATATGTCAGTCTTTATCAACAATGATGGATAAATGTTATTTTTACTTTGAGAGACGGTTTATAATCAGTATGCTGCATAGAAAAGGGGAATCGTCAGGTTTACTAGAACTTGATTTGAGAGCATTTCTCATAAGATCAGAAAAAAAAATGCAAATAGCCCAAAAGCTGAACCAAAATTATCTCATTGAAGAAGTTGTAGCAACAAAGACTTCCTTGCTATTTATTCACTTAAGAAGAAAGTAATGAATTAACAGTTGATGAAATAGTTATCTCATCAACGTTCCATTTTGATTGGCAGTTATGCTTACTTAACTTCTCAATTTTTTAATCTTACTTCAGAGAGACTGAGTATATGTTTGGCACTGACAAAGGACGAAGGAAGTTAGCGGATCAAGCTGGTTTTGAGCGTCTGCTCGTCGTAACACTTCACCGAGGTCATAAGTATGAGTCTGTGGACAGCATCAAATTGGAACTCTCAGCAAAAGTGATGGAGCTTGCCCCGGCAGGTCTGCCAGCACACACACAGGTGGGATTTAATTACAGTCCTGGTCATTAATCTTTTCAGGATGATAGAACGCATTTTGTGGTTTGGTTCAATAACGTTTGATGCAGGACTCTTAAAAATCTCCCACATGCATGAGAAGAAAGAGAACAAAATTCCTCACCAAATCTCACCATTGCTTTTCAGCCATGAAAATAATTAGTAATATTGTTACGAATCCTTAAATTTGCAATGCATGAGACATATTCAAATCCTTGGTTTTCATGCAATTTGCAACTTTCAACACTTTTATATACTTTTTGGTGATGAAGGTTCAATTTGATAACATTTTATTTAATTGGAATATTTTGAAAAGAGACTGAATTGACAATTTTAGTGCTGCCAATGTAGGAAAGGAAGAGAAATTGACTTTGTTGCAAAATAGTTCTTGTTCTGAATAGTTTAAAAATTATCTGAATGTTGCTGTAATTCATGAATATTTTCTCTAATCAAATCGAGTGTCAGAAAGCTCACGTCTCAGAAGCATACTCATATAGACCACTTTCATAATGTAATCAAATTTTACCACTTTTATGCTTATGTTATAGCAGGTTCAAGTCTTGATGAAATTCCTTGAAATGTAATGTGTGTGTCACAGTGGCTTTCTGTTTTTATAGATATTGAATTTCAATTGATAGTTATTGAGAGATTCACTTTTTTTGGCAAACATGTTTTGGACATTGGCTAGTTGTGAATGCATGGGAATGTTTATGTGTACCCCATAGATAACAATTTTTAAATTCCTTTATTCATGACAAATAAGTAATTGTACAAACGTCCTTATATTCACGGGAAGATGTAGCATTATTGCTCCCTGTCTTACATTTTATTGACAATATAAAATAATCCTTAACATATTTATGGTTTTCTTGGTAGGATAACCGATTGTTTTATGAAGAACATAAGGACATGCACCCATACCAAATTGATCATTCATAGCCCAACAGGAATTGTTACCATGTTTACAAAAACATGTTGAAAATGATGGGCGGTTTTGGGCTATTCAGTTAGCAATAGGAGGGATGGTTTTGGGCGGTTCAGATAATTAATCAATTTCATGCATCAATAACAAATTTTAATTCATTAACTTTCTTTTAATTCCTTTTTGACAACTTTTTTTGGTTTGATTGTTTAATTTTGACCAATCAGGTACCATTCCTCTCCATCGGTCAAGACGTGGGTGAGCGGGAGGTCAAGTTTGAGGAGATGTCATCCGATGGAAAATACAAGGTGATCGTCGAGGACGTGAGAGGAGAAGACAAAGCGACGTTCCGTCAGGTTATCTTTTCATCTAACCTCAGCGCTATCCAGTCGCAGGCCAAACTAGTTACTGGTAAGAATTGTTAGTTAACCCCTCCTCTTTTCCTTCAAAACAAAAAAAAACGGTTGCACATTGAATGGGAGTTTGAAAAATACAAGGTGATCGTGGAGGACGTGAGAGGGTAAGACAAAGCGACGTTCCGCCAGGTCATCTTTACATCTAACCTCAGCACTATCCAGTCACAGGCCAAGCTCGTTACTGGTAAGAATGTTAGATTGGCCCCTCCCCCTCCAAACTGATGAAGAATATGGTTACACATTGAATGGGAGTTTGAAAAATTGAACCTGTTGGTCGGTAATTTTTTATGCCTCCGCCACCGTAAGGTGGTGCCGGAGGCATTATTTTAATGTTGCATGGAGTAAGAATGTTACATGTAGATCAGCCCCTACTCCCACCCTTCCAAAAGTAAAAAAAAAAATCTGAATTGAACGGGAGTTTGAAATTTGAGCCTGTTGGTTTATAAGTTTTTTTTCAATGTTGCATGTACAGAACGAGATTTAGACGAGATCGTTATGCGAAAGAGCTACCAGTTTGTTTGTGTCTGAATTCCGTTTAATTCAATTTCATTTTAATGGAAAGTTAAACGAAAAGAATATTCAGTGGGTCAATCAATGGAGGGTATTCTAATCAATTTGTTTATGTTTTAGGAACATTACTTTTCAGAACCAAATAAAAATTGCTGTACAATGCAAATATTCTCTTTCTCTCTCTCTTGACAGTAGTAATGGATATCCAAATATTTTTGCATAAAGAAGCGGTTAATATCTATATGAGCCAGCTGTCATAGAGAAAGTCCCATTTTTTCAAGTAAAAGAAGGAGCCACTTCTGATGTCACCCCTCTTTTTGCTCAAATCTGTTTAGGAGTAGTATGTACAGTAAGAATCATGGAAGTTTCTACTTGACTGCACTTGAACTTACGCTTAAAACTCTCATATAGATAATAATTATTTATATTGTACAGCTCTGACCACAAACCATGATTTTTAGGAGTCCTGACCTCTAATTTTGTTCTATTTGCTTGGATTTATATTTATATTTATATTTGTTTTGTCTGTATGTTTGATACTATTGTTTTTAAATGACTAGTTTAAATAAGATATCTGAAACAGGGAATAATTTTATTTGTATCGCATTGCAATTTGCTATATATTTTCGTAATTGCTACTCGAAAGAAATTTTGCCTAACTTCTTCTTCACATAGAATCATATTGTAAAGTGTTAAAAATGTCTTTGCAAAGTCTAAAACTGCTAATCAAATGAAAAGTAAAATTTTTCCTGTGAAATCTGAAATTTCTTCCATCAATTCTCTTCCATAATGCAAAAGCGCCTTGGCCACTCAGCAGAGTGGATATGTGCGCTATATAAATTGCATCTATTATTATTATCATTATTATTATTCCATTCCTGCCATAGAAAAACTGCGTTCGAAGAATG
>BQKZ01001223.1:77515-92903 GCA_036244855.1 Temnopleurus reevesii | reverse complement strand
ACCAGAAGGCTGGTCACTGCTTTGCGCAAGCGTAAAATTGAAGCCGTACAATATGGCTTAATATTGTACGGCTTAAAACTCTCATATAGATAATAATAGCGGTTAATGTATGGCAACCGAGGGTTGAATTGAACGGGATTTACACAAGAGAATATACAAATAATTAAAAGAATAATCAGGCGCATACAACTCAAATATGACAAATATTTTTTTTTTAATGCAAATGTTAATTTTATGCGCTTTGAACTTAAACACCCGTATAAAGCACCCTATAAATGTTACTATTATCATTGTTAAAAAGAAATTGATTAAAATTTAACTAATGCTTAAAAAAACACAGATCGTTCGTCAATGACGTATAAAGATTAAATCTCCCACATAATTATACTCACTGACTTGATATTGGATGAATTTAGTTCTCAAATAATTTTGCAAGCACATAATAGGCTCCATTCCAAGCCAAACAAAATGAAATGCAATTTTGTATATGAAATGATAAATTTAATTCTCAAATAATTTTACAAGCACATAATACATTTCAAGCGAAAAAAAATGAAATGCAATTATTTTGGATATGATATGCGACATTTACGTCCCTGTATTCATTGACTTCCCCATTCTTAAACAAGTTACATCTTCAAAACATCTACCGAAACAAAAGCTGGATTAGGCTTGGAAAATCATGACATTTTTGTCACCGGATTGGTACTCTATTTTTCCTTTCTTGTGAAAGGATGGACATCGCAAAATATTTCTATGAAAGGAAGAGGAATTAAAGAAAAAGGGGGAGGGGTCTTACTGGCATATGAATTAACCATAGGTCGTAAAATCAAGATTATGATTAGATAAGCTTCACTTTAATGAACTTGTTACCTTTTTCAAGTAGATTCTCGCTTCTTGTCTCATGTTTACATGTCCAGTTGGTTTCTTCTGCAAATCAAACAAAGTCAAAGAAATGATGATCCAATGATCCACGAATCAAAACCTACTTTATATCATCACACATCGACTACGAAAGCATCACCATCTTCTTCTTCCATTATTTTCATCATCTTCCTTTCTGTTTCTTTCACATATTTTGTCTCTCCTCCCTCCCTCTCTCTCTCACACACTTTCTCTTTCACTGAAATGGGTTCCCCGGTCTAAATCAACTTTACCACGTAAATTTGCAGTTTAGTGTTATACAATTGTGACTATTAGACTCATTAAAACTGAATAAAAGTTCTTACGCATGTGACCAAACTTGTCTTTGAAGTTTTGGCAAATGACCTTGAACGGAGGGCTCCAGATACTGAAAGTCTGTGAAAGAATGGAAAGAGGAAGAATAAACACGAGACTGTGACACTGAAACTCTATTTTTATGCTCTATGCGCTTTGTAAAAACAAGGTTGGTTTGTAATCATAAGATTGGCAAAATTATATAAGCCACACAAACACAACTTACTTTTGGTTAAAAACAAATTGCATGCACGCTATATTTGATTTTTTTTTCTAGGAAGTAATATACAGGAGGGGGGGGGGTTGCAAAACGATATTCACTAACTTTTAAATTGGACCTTTTGGGATAAAGCGGATCCCTTTAGCGAGTGGGATGGGACATGATGGATTAGGCACAGTTGATTGGTTCTTGATTCAACCAAGCTTTACAAATTTTGATAATTATTATAGAGATCATACCCATTTATGAAACTACCCCAATAAATGAAAAAAAAATAGATGGAGCCACCAAATATACAACTCGATGAATGGAAAATTTTTAAGATTTCTTTTTAAACGGATAATACAGCAAATTAAATGTGTAAATGAATAAATGAGAACTCTGGATGAATGAATGTTATCATTCAATGAGACATTTAGGCTTACAGGCAAGATATTTTGTATCCGAATACTTGAACATCTAGAAATTAGAATCTAGTCATCCGCATTTCACGTGCACCTAATCCGGACAAAAATTTAATTTTAAAAATCGTAATTTTTTTTCGAAGAAATTACAATGTTAGCTTAGAATATATACTGTTAAACTAACCAGATTATCCTTGTTGTAGGGGCTTTGGTAGATCAAGCCGAGTGAATGGGGGTTATGACGTCGGATTGGTGAGAAGAGTCTGGGTAGTTTATTCCTTGCGGTGTTCCCATACGGATGATCTTTGTGAAATTTGAAATCGGAAAGAGTCGTCGTCCTCGGTTTACCATCCCGTCTCGTATAAACATTGGCCATTTTATTAGTCGAAAAATAGTAGCTAGAAAAATTATCTAAGTTAGAAAAATTATATATTTTTTTCTATTAGAAGGTAGAAATAAAATAAATTCTTGACGTAATGTTAACGAAGTGCTGATTACTGCGGGGAAATTAAAGATCGTTTTGATTTTGCGTTGCCGTACGTCTCACAGCAACAAAGGATGGTCCGCGTTTTATTGTGACGTCATTTTACAAAGCGCGCCTAAATTATCATGCACAAAGAAATAAGATTACGTCATAATAAAGCAGTGCGCGCTCGAGGCTAGTGGTTCCATATTTGATGCAAAATGTGAACTTTTTAATGTAAATAATATGTGTCCATCAGCGTTTATTGATGAAAAAAGGCCTTTTAAAGAAAAAACGGCTTTTAAAAAGTCTGAAACTGGAAATTAGATTGCAGTGAAAACCCAGTGTATCTCTTGATCGGACTATTTGTATCCAGGATTGCAAAAAGGATTGAAAATATAATTATGCCACATAAAAAAAATTCAAAGATTGGACATTTCATTTATTCGGTGAACTGACAGACACACAAACAAACAAACACACACACGCCCACATTCACGCACACACACACACACACACACACACACACACACACCCCCCGCACGTATCCACTCTGAATATTGCGCTTACATTGGCTTCAGCCCGGCGTAAAGCCCCGGTCACATAGGACCCAGGAAGCAACACGATTCACCCCGACTCATTGTTCTGAGGCAGTTAACCGTGAATTAACAAAGAGTCGGGATGAATCGTGTTGCTTCCGGGGTCCTATGTGACAGGGGCTTAACCAGCGAACATCAAAGGAATATCCCTGCCACGTGCACATCATCTTCGTTCTGAAATGCGGCAAAGGTAGATTTCTTGTTGAAGGAAAATTGACGCTATGGGTTGGATTCGAACCTATACGACCGTCTGAGTGGAATCCTCACACCACAACGCTCCCACACAAACAAAATGTTTGAAGCACATAGTTCAAACGCGCAAATAAATATGAAAAACAATTCTTGTAACGTTCCAAACGTATAAAACAATCTCTGTTACAATTTTACACGTCATACTACTCACTCAGCAATCTTACGTCGTTATAAGTGTTTATTTTCATTAATTCTTATATTCTATATATCCTCATTATGTGAATAGTATTATTCATACTGCAAAATTGCACCCCAGTTTCTGAATTTGCACATCGCTTCCACTATGCTTCCACCACAATAATAATTATGATTATTATGATTATGACCTGTTCATTGATATTTAAAAATAGAAGAGTCTACCCCAAAATAATTCTTTTTTTCTAAGAAGAAGGAAAAAACTGGTGAGTTAAACAAAAAAAAGTTTGAAGAAAATCGGACCAGTAATAAAGAAGTTATGAATTTTTAAAAATTTGAAAAAAAATAAGTAAATCAGTGGAAATTTCCAGAGATGTTGCCAATTTGATGACATCATGGGTGCACAACTAACCAGACTTTTCATAATATGGTGCAAAATTCCTCATTTTTACAGGAAGTTGCAAAGTTTGTATGAATATAAACATGCAAATATTGGATCAACATATCAATCATAAAGATATCCCATGGCTAAAGTTTTGAGGAAATCATATTTTTTGGGGAAATGTAACATTTTATAACATTGATATGAATGTAATAAATGGTCAATTGTGCACCTATGACGTCATCAGTTGCCAATTTGTCTAAATATATAAATATTCATAACTCTCTTAATAGATGTCCAATTTTTCTCAAATTTGTTTTATTTCTGTTCATCTAATTTTTCTTCTCCTGTTGAAGAAATATTATTTGGGGGTAGACTCTCCTTTTAATGTCGATGATATTCTATGAGAGGGCGAAGACACGTCTACTGGTGTCGCTGCGTATAATGTTCTCCTCAGACATCCAAACCATCTTGTTGAGCTATTATTGTCAGGGTTTATTGGATTCAGATATGAAAATATCAACGGATGCTCATTTTTCCACTCCATTCGGAGTATTCCAGCATGGTGCTTCAATGCGCTCGAACTATAAAATTGACCAAATTATTGTCACTTCCATCACGGGTTCTTTCGAATGAGACCTGTTTTTTAAGGGCATCTTGATCGAACAAGCGTCCTACCATTTGCGTACGATGTCAGTAATTTCCTTGTGGTTTTTACTATAGAGAGTTCGAGGGAATTTATGAATAGCGAGACTTCTTTTTCGCACAAACACCGAAATTGGCAACATTATTCATTCAAGCGCGGGCATCTCTTTGAAGAAATGTGACCTGCTAACGGGAAGAGCTATATTTACACAGAGATATACAAAGCTTTTGCCAGCTTTTCTTAGAGGGGGCGCGTCCCAATGGTTTTCTGACAATGTGTGGGTTATTGCAGCGATTTTAGCTTTTTTTTCCACCCTGACTGCCATACCAAAGTTCATCGTCACTTTCGTCGTATAGTAATAAAGCCTAATTTTGATTGCCTCCACGGACCGAAACTCTCAAATAGACTCAAACTTAGTTTTTCATCCCCCCCCCCCTCAACAAAAATATGTTATGAAAATATAAAGTAAGGTATTAAGCAGTCATTTGAAATAACTCTTGTCAATTTCTCGGCCTTTTATTGGCTCCTATATATTAGTCATGATATTCCAATATATAGTAATAATGAATTTGTGTTGGCAACGTGGATAGCCATTCACCGTGTACACGAAATTTAACATTTACTCTTTTTCAAGAACAATAGAAAAAAGCTCCCGTGCTGATAAAGATACGTTTTTCATTAAATGGGAACTACATTCAGACATTGAATTGCTATCATTAAATGGAGAAACATAAGATGAACACACTGTGAAAATTTGAGCAAAATCGGATAATCCATTCAAAAGTTATGAATTTTCAAAATTTTTATTTACACCCCTCATAGGCTCCTTAAATTGGCAAACTTACAGACACAAAATGGCTGCCAACATCGAGAACTCTCCATTAACTTTGTACACAACATTTCACATTTTCCTCTTTTTCCAGAAAAGTAGACAGAGTTTTTTTTCGGTTAATATTAGAGCCACATCAATTCTGCAAGCATTCCAGAAAGAACGGAGTTGATTCCTCATTTGAAATATGATATTGATCCATTTTTTTTCTCAATAGATTTATATACAAAGTGAATGAGGAGTTCTCCATGTATGACATCACAGATTATGCTAATTAGCTATACGGATGCCAATTCAAGGATGCCCAACACAGGTGGAAATGAGAACTTTGAAAACTCATAACTTTTGAACGGATTATCCGATTTTGCTCAAATTTTCACAGTCTGTTAATCTGGTTTCTCTTCATTTACTGACCGTACATTATTGTCTGGGTGTACTTCCCCTTGAAATAGGGAACATACGTACTGGACTTAATACAATTGTTATGATTACGTAAGACTATATAGTTCCTGTTGAGCCGAGTTTTTACTGTGAAAGAAAGTACTCATCAACATGCTCGGACCTATTTCTGCTCTATAGTCTGCAGGCACAGACCATTGATGTTCGGTCAGCGTGCGTATGCAACGCATGATACGTAGTCTGTGATCGCAGACTATACACCACAGATTGAATTGCATCTGCAAGCTCTTCACTAAGCAGACTTTTGATTATGCACACAATACACACTGTGGGAACCGAAACCAAGAGTTACGAGTGGTCAGTGACAAAAAGGAGTTACTCGAATGGGGAAGCTATATGGGGAAAACGAGTTTCCATAATTATTCGTCAGCATTTAATACCCAGCGTATAAATATGAAATATGAAAGGAAAATTTATGATAATTAATATTTGGCGCTATTTTGTTTCTTAGAACAGTCACATACAGTCGAAAAGTACATGAAATAAGTCGTAACACATAACCAAAATGTCGCCTTTATTTGTATGAAAATTACTGCTCAGTTATATCATTTGAGTGCTCAAATAAACTCTAGGTAATTGTCAAATTTACAAAGAATCTATTAGTCTATTTTTTTTTTAAGGCAAGGCTCTTCCAATTTTCATCAAGTCTCTAAACATTTTGAGAGGAAAATCTTATTTTCGCAATAATTGGGTGAGGTCGTTGCGTCATGCAACAACAGAGAAGTCAGGTGCTTTGAAAATCATTTGTTGCACCAGGGAGTTAAACATGTTAATGAGAACACGTCCCCATTTTGTATACGAAGTCCAAGAATATAGTACTAGTCGAAGCTGCCCCAAATCAATGCTGGCAAGTCAATTTTGATTTGATTACAATTACTCACTGTGGACGCCATGCCTTTATATGGGGAGTCGATTTATATTCTCTGTTGTCGAAGTCGTAAAACTGACGTCATAAAGGACATTAGGTGCATCCAAGCCTGACGTCATTTTGTTGCATAAACCAGGCGTGGAAAGGGAACCTTTTCTCTCTTTCTTGAAATATTTGCTTTCTTCGAGTGAATGCAAGAAGGGAGAGGGAGAGAAAGACAGAGATAGAGCAGGGGATTGTCATTTTTTTCGTTTGACTGTAGTTAACTGAGATCCATTTATGGTCACTTCCTGGTAAGTGTCTTGTAATACCTTTTCATTTTCAATTTCAGGTGGAATATTCTAAGCACTATGGAAATTATTACAGGGAGGGGTATAGAATATTGGGTTGAACGTCACTTCGAAACGACTCCCTACAAATACCATGCCCATTTGCTGGAAGTCAAGCACATACCCTAGACTTTCGGGACTAGACTTTCGGTGTGTGCATGTGCAGAGCGTGATACAGGGTATAGAAGCAATGCTGTATGTGTTTGATGTAGTCACACAATGTAGTCACACCTTGTATCACGCTCTGCACATGTATAAACACACCGAAAGTCTAAGGTATGTGCTTGCAGACTAAGCTGGAAGCTGTGCACCCATCTACACACTATCCACAGATTCAATTACATTGTTCTAAACGCTATTTGGAACAGTTTTTTTTAACACAGATATCCATATACGTTTTCCGTCTGTACAGTATTATTCGGGTCTACAATGGACGTGTACACTTCAGAAACACCAATTGTTACATAACGTCTTTAATGGAGGAATTTAATGGAGGAAGTTTGTACACTTCGTGAACAGTCATGGATATATTTTATTTTATTACTGAAACACTTTACATGTCATAAATTATGATGTGTGTCTGCAACTGTAAATCTGGCAAAAATATTGTTGTTGGCAATGGTAATGAAATATCGGACCCAGAAGGTATTTCTAATGCATTTAAAGATTTCCTTCTGTTTGAATATAATGGTAGTTTGTCCATTTTACAGTCACTATAACGCAATGTTTTAGATATATTTCCAGCTGCAGTCTTTTGGCAGATTCCTACTTGTATGGGCAAGACATTTATTCTGCAGCTCTCGCTGCCCTGCTCCCTTAAAAATATATTAAGTAGTGAGACGCTTTCGTCTCTCAATTTGACCACTTTGTTCTCAAGTAAAATAAAAACTAATGTGTTCAAGCAATGATATATATATATTCTTCATGATTTATTCCTTTCAAATAAAATAATTTGATATTAACTGAGTGTATTTTGATGGATTTCAATAAACCTAAATAGCTGATTCATGGAATTATATTCCATGACATGTGTTTTTTTTCTCTTATTAATGATAAATAATAATGAAACACTTTTCTATAGCGCATAACACAATCATGCGAAAGTTTTTATGCGGACTTGGGATTATCACGAGATTAATTGTTTCTGAAGAGATATGTTTTCAGGTTTCTTCTGAATTTTTCATATGGTCTAATATTTGTGAGGTAGTTTGGGAGGCTATTTCATAAGATAGATGTGGCATGTGAGAATGATTCTGTAGTCGTGCGATTCTATAGCCGTTTTAGGTACAGTGAACTGTGATATTCTACTAGAATCATGGAAGTATTAAAGAACGTAGTGATATCTCAGGTTTATATTGAATGAGCAATTCTGTGAGATATATGGGTGCTAACTGATAAAGGCATTGATAGACTTGGGAGAGCAGTTTAAACTTGATTCTGGATTTAATGGGTAACCAATGTAGTTTTCTCAGAACAGGGGATATTTCATCATGTTTCTTTGTTTGTGTTACAATTCGTGCTGCTGAGTGATTTTCCCTTGATCCTAATTAAAATCATACCGTTATAATACAGAGAATATCTGCTTTGTAGGCCTAAATGTAATAACAATATGGGTTATATGGCAGACGAGTCGGGATCCAGCAAATTCCAACCAAATACATAACAAGATTTTAAAAATTCTGGGTAGCATGGAATCAAGTGTTCTGGATGGCTGAATACAGCAAATTCTTGAGCGAGTAATTTGAAGAGATTGCCCCATGTGACCTCGCAGAGTCCCTGAACATGGGAACAACTGAACACATGGAGGTGTGTGGTATTTGACTAATCAAATTGCAGTATCATCTTTTTCCTAAATTGAAAATGTATTTTTTTTATAATTTGCTGAATTCTGATTTGTCTTAATGTTGTTTCAACATGGTACAAACAATATCCGATGCTATACGCCTGTTCCTATATATCAAACCATTAATTAATTGAAGTGCAATGTTCCTTTTTTTATTCTTAAATTACAGACCTAGGTCTTTGGGCCACTTTCGCATTACATACACAGACGTAACCCCACCACGATAGAACATGGAGGAGAGACGTCCAAGCCACCTCATTCGTTCGACCTGGAAGCCCAGTGTGTATCAAGCATCATCTTCGAGCGAAGATGATCACTTCGGACGTCAAAGATCATTCTCCTCTGAAGGGACACTCAGCGATTTGTGGAGCAGCGAGGACGAGAGCCCCTTCCTATTAGCTTCGGAACCAGAACCAGTCGGTACTGGATGCTCCGGGACTAGTGATGACGAGACTGCATCTCCTCCGGAACCCGAACCAGGGGATGCTGGTACTGGTTGTTCCATGAGTGATGAAGAAGAGGGGGCGATGCGATATCGACCTGAGGAGAAGGCTGTTCGTGTCCAGAATTCCGTGAAAGACACCATCGTCGATGGTATGGGGAACAGGGAAGTGAGTCCGTTACGATCTGGATCTGAATCTGATAGGAATTTGAGAATTCCAATGGAAGCTACGGCTTCCTTTGCTCCTTCCCAGATAAAAAGAGCAGAATATCGGGTACAATCTGGATCAGAAAATGAAGCCGTTGCTTCTCGGAATTCCATGAATCTCGTGATCAGACGAAAGAGTCTGGTTCAAACCGAGTCGGAAACAGAAAAGGTTAGCATTAGGAGTCCAAAGAGACTCGTTTCCAAGAATACCAGGGGAAGTTGCACAGAGAGTCCGATTCATACCGATTCGGAGACAGAACCGGATCGCACTGGGAACTCCGACAGATGCATCTCCAAGCAAACTCGGGGAAGCCGGGCAGAGAGTCCGGTTCAAACTGGATCTGAAACGGAACCGATTCGCATGAGGAGCCCCAAGAGACTCGTCACCAAGAATGCAAGGGGAAGTTTGACAGAGAGTCCGGTTCATACCGAATCGGAAACAGAANAGAGGGTGACATCAACGAGATCGTCCACTGCCTACCAGAGAGGTCAAGCGAGGGCGCTGATCAGCTGAAGGAGCGTTATCAGGACGGAGCCAGGGCCCTTCAGAAGTATGCCAGGTCGGTGTCGTCGCGTTGGGAATCGGACTTTGATCTTTGTGAGATTATGGATGAGCTTTTGATCAACGATGAGAGGTGACACGTCACTGTGAAAGCTGGATATTTTGTTTATTAATATGCTCATGTAAAATTGTTTCTGTATTGCAGAGATTCCAATCATTTTAGAGTATGCACTAGGTGAATTTTCATATAAATTTAAGGCTTTCATTACAAGTAAATGGCTGACTGCGGGGTTATTGTCATGTGTCCGGGCCTCTCACTTTTGTTGAGCTGTTGCTTTATTCACAATTTAAGGTTGACCTCTTGCCTATTCTAGAACCGTTGGCATCTCTAGTACTATAAAGCAAGGTTACGATTTGCAGAGTTGGAAGCTTGAGTTATTGGAGTTGTGATGAGGTATCAAAAGTCCCCAAGAAAGGGGAACTCGTACTAACTTGTGTGTCCAGCACTTCATGAAAACCGCGATGACCCTCCACACAGTTTGGTGTAACTCATTGGAGCTTTATATAACAACTCTCCCTGAAGTTTCAATTTCCATTCGCCATTAGTTTGGAAAAGAATAATGATATGTCAAAACATTATCTTTTCCAATTATGAGAATACATGCCATTGCGGTTGTTCATATCAGGGTGAATTATGGGTAGCTTTTCTAGTACACACTGGTGTGCGCACTTTAAACATGAAGTCATTTCCTTACTAGAAAAACTACCCATACATGTAATGATCTCTGATATGAACAACATATTGCTGCATATTTGGTGTTCAGATATTTGCCATATTGGTTGAAAACTGATAAGATCTCCTTTATTTTGCTTGACTAATAGATGTGTATTAATTGGTTTGCTATCAATGATATGAATCATGGTACAGAATTAATCATTGCTATTGTTATTTTATAATTGTAATATTATCATTATTACCATGTTATTCATTCATATTGCTTAATATAGGCTTGTACGTATGAATAGGTAGCTTGATATGGACTTGTGCTTCATGAGCAAACCCCATTTGGCAGTAAAAGGACAAATAAATGCTCATCTGGGCCTTGTAACATAAAGAATTGCGATTAATCGCTTATTTGATAGCAACTGATATCAATCGCAAGCCTATTGCAAATCATGTATAAAGTTTGCATTTTATTGCAAAATGAAATTAGGGATTAACCACAAACCTTTATGTTACGGGGTCCTGGTATGATGATGAAGGAACCATAATCATGATTATTGATTCGTACACATGCCCTTTAATTTTCTCATTTTCTCACATTCACAACTCTACTTACCACTACTAAAGATAGGGATGCAGAGTATGAATCAATCCAAGGTTTAAAGACCTGGGAGGTGTTTCACCAAGATAAGAAAGACTTTACGCACGACTTTAAGTGCGACTGGTACCAGTTCTTGCGCGTAATAGTGTGAAAAATTACGCACAAGAACTGATACCAGTCGAACGTAAAGTCGTTCTTAAAGTCTTTCTTATCTTGTTGAAACACCTCCCTGGGGCAGTATTCTGATAGGTGTCTTATCTCAAAATATTATCTTCGCTCCTAATTGGTATTCTGAAAGCTGTCTTATCTCTATATCCTAACTTTTGTCTTATCTCCCTTGCACGCCATTACAACGCAGCGGGCAACACATTGCGCACAAGAAAAATAATATAATTGGTATTCTGAAAAGTGTCTTATATTTTGTCTTATCTTATCTCACATATTATTTTGCATAGGGATTTAGGACACCTCCTAGCTATTTCTCCACGATGGCGGCAATTTTCCTTGCATTAAACTTTTATTAGAAAACAGATCATGTTGAGAAATGAATGTCTGTTAATGGGAAACAAAAACAAACTTTCAAAAATGTCTTTTGTGTTGATTTTTATCATTTTTGTCTACCTTCGATCTGATGCAACAGGAGGAATCTTTTTAACATGTGCTCAAAATAAGCAAGTGATAATTAGGACAATAAATCAGCTACGGTAGCACGTAGTACGAGAATTGTTTCAGCATATTTCTACTGTGTGGCGCATGGCCTTCAGCTAAGTTATTCATTGGTAAATGAGTCTCATACTAATGAGTCTCATACTAATGTATGCAAACATGATTCCGAGTATTGCTGTCCAATTGTCATGAACAGGTTTAAGGCATACCACTTACCCATGTAAGTGCCACGAAACTTGCATAAGATTTCAATCTATTAGTAACCCGGTCAATTGGAAACATGCTATTTTTGCTGCATGGACACAATGAAGACTCGACATAGGGACAATGACACTGACATACTAAAATTATGAACTATTACTTTATTATGTTAAATTGTTTTACATTTAAAACATGACATCTCTATGAAATGTCTCATTTATTATTGTAACAGTTAAATCATATTATTGATCTCAAACCTATTTAATAGGGCATTATTATGACTAAAATTATCAGCTTATTATCAAGGGTTACCAAAACTAGTTTAATAACTGGATTAGTACATAATGGTGATTGAATTATCATTAAAAAACAAATAAAGGTACTTCTTTTTGCCATAAGAATACAGTTCCTGACTTTCTAGTGTGTATTATTGGGATTTATATTTCTTCGTTGACGATGTCGGTGAGAATTTTCACGGGGTTCGGAGTCTTCTTTCCATCTCTGGAGTTGAGCGGCGGGAGTACAGTTGAGTTGGGAACTGGAATGAATAGAGATTGGAAAAGTTACTGGGCCATTATCTATGATGAGTGTTATTACAAAAATAATTTTTGTAAATAATCTCATTTTGAGTTTGAAACCATTGCCTTTTCTTCATATTTCTCTCTAACTTCATGAAGAATCACTAATTACTGTAAAAATGAGCCATGACTCATCATATCTGGCCATACTGTCTGATGGTTTGCAACTCATACTCTGGGTTGAGTGCGGCACAATGTGGATGAATTTCTTTCTGGAGGAAATTAACACCATGGGTGGGATTCGAACCTACGACCCTCTGGCTGAAAGGCGAGAGTCAGACCACTATACCATGGCGCCTCCTCTAATCGTAATTCCGAGTACGTAAATAAAGACTTTTTGTAAGACCGGAATTTCCTGCATCCTAAGTTTGATAATTTGGTCCCTAACACTAGGAGACAGGCAGAGATTTTGTGTAATGGATGTGACATCTGATGCCTTGTGCTCGTCACACAAAAGCTTAGCCCTTTGACCTGTGGCGTGATGAGTTACAGATCATTTTAAGGCAGTTATAAAGTCTTTTTTAGTAATGATTCACCACTCATTTTGAAGCCAGTGACCAAGTCTTTATGAATATTGAGAAGTATGAATAAAATATAACACTGCAACCTCAAAATTGGATTATGTGCCCAAAAGTCAACATTTTTTAGTCACACACGTCACAGATAATGGCCCTACAGTGTATTTACTTGTGAGAGATAGTGCTGCTTGACTTAGGGGGTGTTGCTCAAAAGTTGCAATTGATCGCAAGTTGAAGTTGATCGGAACGCGCCAATCAAAATCATCGTTTCATGCGCGTCTTGTTAAATGTGCATACTGTGCGCCAATGAAAATGCGCGTTACAATTGGCAAAGTTGCAGTTGATTTGCAGTTGATTTTGAGCAACACCACCTTCATATGCATTATGATTTAGCCAAAACACCATGGACTGCTGCATTGTGACGCAGAGAGACTCCTAGATTTTCTTTCATTGAAAAATTCCTTGATGGTAACATTAATTTTTCTAACATTGACATCTCTAACAAGAATAGAATTCTTTCAAAACACTATGCGGTGAGTAAAAGGAGGGGCGGTTTCAGGCTAGTCTGCAAGAACAGACCCTTGGGTTTCGTTGTGCACAAACACAGAGAGTGATACAGGGTATACACCGTGTGTCTCATTGTGTGTCTCGTGCTAGACTGAGGATAGAGCAATGCTGTATGTGTGTGATGTAGTCACACAGCGCGTGCCCTGTATCATGCTCTGCACACTCACACAACGAAAGTCTCGGGTTTGTGCTTTCAAACTAGACTGAGGATAGAGCAATGCTGCATGTGTGTGATGTAGTCACACAGCGCATGCCCTGTATCATGCTCTGCACACTCACACACCGAAAGTCTCGGGTTTGTGCTTTCAAACTAGTTTCAGGCAGTTCAGTTGTTGAAGGGATTGATTCCATCATATATAAAAAAAAAAAATTGCAAAATTCTTCCATAATATGGTCATTATAATATGGTCATTTTACACAACTATTTGGTAAAATATTCTCAACTTCTAGTGGACAAGCAAAATTCAACCATTAGTTGGACATGTTTTAACGATAGTTGTGTGGACAATACACTGCCCTGTGTTGGGTTAAATTTTGCCCCAACATTTTAAGAGTGTATAGCAGGTGCAAAACCGACCTATTCCTGTCACTGGGCAACATAATTTGCCAACTATCTTAAAATTGCAAAATTCTTCCATAATTTGGTCAAATTTGTGCACACTTATTGGGTTAAATATGCCAAACTTACGGTGGTAAAGCAAAATTTAACCGTAATTTGGCCATATTTTTACCAATGTTTGTGTGGACAGTATAGTATGTTGCCCAATAAACAATGGCGCGACGTTCTAAGGGGGTGTTGCTCAAAAGTTGCAATTGATCGGAACGCGCCAATCACAACCATTGTTTTATGCGCGTCTAGTTACATGAACGTACCGTGCGCGAATGAAAATGCGCGATACAATGTGCAAAGTTGCAGTTGATTTTAAACAACACCCCCTAAGAATGCACACCAGGGTTGTGTTTCATAAAGCGAAGAGCTCTTTGTTCGTAAAGCTACACATAGATCTACGCATGACTGTCAGAACGACTGGTGATCCATTCTGCACATTCAATGATAACTCCTGGCGCTGAATCACACCGAAGAAAGGATCACCAGTCGTTCGTACAGTCGTTCTAGACCTACGTACGGCTTTATGAAACACAATCCTGGTGTAAAACATACCTATTCCTGCGACCGGTTCGGGGTTTGGGTTGCTGCTATAGCGGGACGGGGTGGTGGTACTCTTCTTCCAACTCGCCATCCGCTTGGCTGGGTCTTGATAGCTCTGGCGAGATGTCGAGCTGGTGGAGTAGCGGATCTTTGGCGGCTTTCCTGCAATCAATTGG
This sequence comes from Temnopleurus reevesii, assembly GCA_036244855.1. Classification (NCBI taxonomy): domain Eukaryota; kingdom Metazoa; phylum Echinodermata; class Echinoidea; order Temnopleuroida; family Temnopleuridae; genus Temnopleurus; species Temnopleurus reevesii. Next base: position 77,924 of record BQKZ01001223.1, on the reverse strand, counting down.
GATCATCACATGAATGATATTATTTATAATAATAATAATGATAACAATAATAATGCTAAAGTGATAATGATATTAATAATAATGATAATAACAATATCAATAAATAACAATGTTAATAATAATAGTAATAATAATAATAACACTAATAATGATGATAATATTACTAATGATAATATCAATACTAATGATAATGATGATAGATTCAATATACTGTTAGCACACTTATACACTCTGCGAAGTGTTCAAAGCGTTTGAATTATTGAAATGATAAATTGATTAGTTCGTGAACGTCCGGTCTGACTTTTTTCATCGTATTATTTATATAATATTGGATGGCAATAAATGGAATACCAGGGAATATTGCACGAGTTAGGGCAATATTGCACGAATCGAAGATGAGTGCAATATT
>BQKZ01001223.1:45313-59715 GCA_036244855.1 Temnopleurus reevesii | reverse complement strand
CCGTTTGAGCAGGGCATTTGCTTGTATTACCCCGTAAGAAACATGATAGTCTGACATCGTATTGAATGATGGATATCTTTGCTCATGAACTTAATAGTACAAACATCAGAATATAATCGGTCATAATAAGATGGATTTACTTTACATGACCATGCCTCAAAAACAAAGAAAAAAAATTACCGTATGGTATTATTATTGCCATCTATGGCGTCGTGGTTCAATGGTTCTGACTCTCGCCTTTCAAGCAGACGGCCATATAGGTTCAAATTTCTTCCATGGCGTTAATTTCCTTCAGTAAGAAATTGTTTTGCACTCAACTCGGGTGAGGTGAATGGGTACCTGCATACCAGAAATATTTATTCCTTGTAATGTCAAGCCAGGGTAATGATAATGCTGAGCGCCTTGAGCACTCCGCAGAGTGAATGCATGTGCTATATAAAATGCTTCTATTAGTTTCACTATTATTATCCGCATTATTATTTGTTATATTTCTACTAAGACCTCGTCCTCTTCAATCTTAAACTCATTACATGAAAATTAAATCTGTATGCGTCTGAATACCAGTAAGACTCTTTGACATCAACTGGTATGGTATATAGCCAATTTATAAACGTACAAAATGAAAACGCTAATCAAGTCAACAAAACCCAGTTCAAGAGAGATAAGATTTAACTGCAAGTAGATCGCTAAAAATGCTCCTGGAAGCGATATGAATTGCTTTCCTAAATCGATTTAGATATTACATTTGCTACGTAGTCTCGAATACCGCTTGATAGTTTGCCTTAATTATTTTCTAAAGGGCTCTTGTCATTAGTTTTGGTTATTCATTAGATCTAGCAAAGCATTCGCTCATCATGGTAATAATAACAATGGGTTTTACGTAGCGCCTATCAACTCTTCATGAGAATTCCCTACGCGCTCTACAACTGCAACATTATTACCCTGGCTTTAGCCCGGCAGCCACCATGCAGCGGACTAGGCGTCTCAAGGAATGAATATTCCTACCAGTTACCCATTTCACCTCACCTGGGTTTAGTACAGCACAGTGTGGATGAATTTCTTGCTGAAGGAAATTAACGCCATGGGTGGGACTCAAACCTACGACCCTCTAGTTGAAAGGCGAGAGTCATGACCACTACCCCACGGCGTCTCCACGTTGGTACTCATACCCCATGTGCTTTTTGTGTTTATTTCTCATTTCCTTTATCACAAGGAGGAGTGAACTCTGAGTATGTCGGTTTTTAATTTCAGGAAAAGGCTACAATGAAGAATGTTTTCGTCCTGTATTAACCAACATTTCACTTTAAATGAGGACCATTTTTCGGACGCTTACTTCTCAATAAAATATACGTATAGCCGCAAATGTCTTATATATATATATATAAGAGTTCCATTTACACATCTGATATATCAATCACTTCTATTTTTTGGCTATTCCATTCATTCAGTCAAAACAAGGAGCTGCCGCTAACCATGGATGATAATGAGGTAGATGGGGTGCCCTGCTTGCTGAAGTTTGCTGCTTTGAAAGGTTCCAGTGAATGCCTTGTTGTTCTTCTCAAGTATGTGAAGAATCAATCCACCATCTTTGAGCTTCTCAGTTGGGTTTCTGCGGAGAAGAATCTTGCCGATGTACTACAGGTTTGTATTTTTTTCGTTTCCTGTAAAGATGGCCTCTTTCATGCCCATTTATAGGGTGTTGCTCAAAATCAACTGCAAATCAACTGCAACTTTGCACATTGTAACGCACATTCTGATTCGCGCACGGTATGCGTATTCAACAAGACGCGCATGAAACAATGATTTTGATTGGCGCGTTTCGATCAACTGCAACTTGCGATCAATTGCAACTTTTGAACAACACCCCCTTAGTCTTACAGGCATTGTTCACATTTGAACTTCCGGACAAGCCCCCATTTGTCACGCGCCATCAAATGTCCACACACTGGTGATCCAATCCTTATCAGAATCATATTAATACTCGGAATATACGACCCGAATTTGGCATTAGTTTTAGGCAATTATGCTGATGTTTACATTGATTTCTGATGGGGCAAGCCTGGTGAAATAAATGCCACCAATCAATTGTTAATCAAAATTTTAAAAAGCAACTCTTTAGCCAAAAGCCGAACGTTAATCACTAGTTTCCAATCGATTTGCATTCAGACACGTCACAGTCAATTAACTCTCAGCCAATATATACTTTATCAATCGGCACTTCTAACTTGCCTGTGAAATTGTTTGTGTGACATTGGTTTTGCTCGAAACATGAAAAAAGTCTTTAAAAGTTTTACGTTCTAGATATGTGAAGGCGCTCAATAGAACGTATACACTGTACCATTAAACATAATAATTAACCTCCCAATTTAAGGAATTTCATAATACCCTTGCCAAACTACATTCACCCGTAATATCTAGCCCTGCACACATGGATTTATCCAATTTGATTACTACCTACTTCCTTCGCAACGCTCTGGAACACAAATGACGTAATAATGTAGATGTTTTACCTCTTCTTCTATCTTTTAAAGGTATTGCTGAGTAGATTTGATGAGATTTGTCTTGGAAACATGGAAGGTGAAGAGATCAAAGAGATAACTCTCCTTTGTGCGACGAGAGGGCAGACAGAGTAAGATGGAATTATATATTTAATGATTTGTGGGTTTGAGGGAATTAAAGAATTCATGCGGGGAGTGCACAATTCTTCACAAAATTTTCTAATCGTTCTGTCATTGCATTGGCATGAAGTTTCCTCTATCTACCGAATGTAAATTAATGAATAAAATCTAGCGTTCCTAGCAATTACAATTATAAGTATTNGCTTGCCTTTGTTGAAAATTTTTAAAATAGTAATGAGCAATTTCAAAGATGTTCTTGATACTAGTTGGTTCACGCATGGTGTTGCCATGGTAGTTTCATTAAAAGAGAAAGATGTCATCAGCTTTGCCATGAAGAAAATTCATAACGAACAAATATCATGGGTGAATTATATATCTATGGAAAGGTTGAATCTTACCCAAGATCCGAATTGCTTGAGATAAACATATATGTATTCTCAGATAATCTTATCTTATGTTTTTAAAGCTTGCATTTCAGTCATCTAATATTGCTTTTATATTGCTTTATATTGGAATAATCTCGTATATATTTTACAATTCAGCTGTTTAGCAGCGATTAAATCTATTCAACTGATTCACATATATTCTCTTTTTAGGAGCCCCTAAGTGTTGGGGGAGTCCACTCGACACTTCTAAACATCTCATGTCATAGCGGGCACATCGAAACCGCCCTTCTGCTGCTCAAACATGGCGCCAACCCTCTGGCAGAGGATGGCATCAAAAGTACCCCTCTCCTCATCCTCATGCGAAGGAAAGATGCCAAGGTCGCCGTACGTTTCATGAAGATGTGCTGTGAGAAGGGCTACGACATGAAGAAGGTATGGGAAGGGATGGATTTAGGAGTTTTCTTTTGGAAGTTATCACTTTAAGTATTCACCTTGCTTCAGGTTTAGGTGGCCCTTTGCTTGCCGAAAGTCCATTCAACATGATTTAAAGTATTTTCGTAAATTAAAGTGGGAAACAAACAATAGATCCATAAACCATGTAATTAACAGTGCGAGCACAACAATAAAAAGCTGGTTCCGATTTGAATAGCATTACAAACGTTCGAAATTACAAACGAAATTTATATCGTGTCCATTTTCGTCCTTCCTCCCCTAGCTCCCTCCCCCTAAAAAGATAAGAGAATCACACGTTTAAAAAGACAGCATTCTGAGGATTAAAAACGATCCCTTGAGACACAAAGACGCAGGTCATACGGTGGACTGACGTTCTGAGTAGTAACTCTCTTTGAGCGCAAGCCGAACGTCAGACCACCGTCTGATTAGCGTATACTATGCGCTCGGGGTTGCTTTTCAATTAGAAAAAAAAAAACACTGGGACAACGCAAACTAAAACTCTCATCTGTGTGTTGACCTGTAGACTCTGGGTTTCCCAGATTTCTTAATAAAATATTTTCATGAATGAAATTGAGAAAGTGTATTGTACTATTCGCCTATGAATTCTCTACTTGAGAAAACATATAAAGAACTTTTATAAAACATACACATATTTCCATCTGCCAGAATTGCCACTTGCAGTTATTACCATTTGTAAAAGAAAAAAAAAGGCAGCCTTTGATACGGGAAAGAATTATCATAAATTGAGAAGCAATACGTAATTTTACAACTTACACAAACTTTATTACAAAATGAATGTCTTTGGTAGAATTATACAAGATGGATGCGCCGTGGCTTAGTGGTTCTGACTCTCGCCTTTTAACCAGAAGGTTGTAGGTTCGAATTCCACCTATGGCATCAATTTCCTTCAGCTAGAAATTCATCCACATTATGCTGCACTCAATCCACGTGAGGTGAATGTGTACCTGTTAGGAATGTATTTCTTTAAAAAGCGGATGCGCCTGATGGCTGCTGGTCTAAAGCCAGGGTAATAATATTACAAAGCACCTTGAGCACTCAGCAGAGTGGATACGTGCGCTATGTAAATTGCATCTATTATTAACATTTTGTACAGCTCTTGACACTAAACAACGTGTACGGAAGAACGGCACTAAATGAGGCGTTTAAACTTGGACATTGGAATCTCGTCAAATACTGCATGACTTTTCGTAAGTATTCTACCTTTTCTAGCATCCTATATAATTTCCTTTAAACAAAAGTTTGGAAATCTAAGTTTCAGGACACATAGCAACAATATGGGAAATGTATTCCCATATTGAGTCATGCCACTGAAAAGAGTGTTTTATTATCTAATGAATGACACCTCATTTGTTTCCAGAGGTTATTCATAGCTTAGTAATTTCATAGCTTAGTAATTTCCTTTGAGGTATAAAAAAAAGTATGGACGCAAAAGCTGCAAATCAGTTAAATAGATACAAGCCTGTGAATGGATAGATCCATGGATAAAATAACGAATAATAAATGCAAATCAACTTGTAAAGATATTACAATGACTGATAACAATAGAAAAAAATTCACCTGAAAATGCACATTTATTCATTATTTCACTCTTTAATTAATCGTTTCTCCCTGCTCTTGCATCAATCTTGTCCATTCAAAACCACATTTTAATGGTGATACTACGGTACGTCAATTGCAAATTTTGCGGTTTTTACTCTCATACTTTTGTTAATTTCATAGGGAATTGCTTAGCCGTGAAATAACATGTGTAAATAAATGACATGTCATTCTTTAGGTAATAAATCACTCTTTTCAGTGATATTGCTCGATATGGAAATAAATTTCCCGTATTTTTTTCTATGTGTCCGTAAACTCAGATTTTTAAACTTTCTTGAGTGGTTTATCTATTATCGATTAGATAATATTGGCTAATAGGTTACGGGGGTTGGCGGTCCCTTCTTTCCCTGTCTACACCTGCCACCCTCACTATTATTTATTTATTTATTTGAACATATTTACAGAGGATAAAAACATGATCAGCATACAAGCTGTTTTACACCATGGTCCTCTTGGGACACAACACATATTTTTTTTTGTTGATAATAATATATGTATTCATTAAGTAAAAACTCTGTAGAGTGCGGGAAGTAAGACCTGCCGAGAAACGAACAAAACATTCCTCGTCTTTTTCTTACATCCTTATCTCGAGTGCATTACACTGTAAAAACGCTGGTCTAAAATTTAACACCAATCGGAATATATATAGGACCACACCAGAAAGGTGTTAAAATAACACCAATTTCGAATCAAATCAATATAATTGAACACCGACTGGTATTGTTCATGGTCTAAAACAACACCAGTTAGTGTTGAAATATATTCCAAACTAATATTATTTTAACACTTTCTTGGTGTGGTCCTGTATAGATTCCAGTCGGTGTTAAATTTAACACCAGCGTTTTTGCAGTGTAGATCCTAGAGTGTATTCCTTATTGTATTTAGTTTATTTTATATATTTTTTTAATGATTTCTAGTGGCCCCAAAGGATGAAACGGATGGACCCCAAGATCATTCCTTTCTGGTCCAATACACCGCCAGACATCAAACAAACGTACTGAATGCAGCAATCAAGTCCAGGAACCGGGGACTGGTGGCTAAAATAGCTGAAATATGCCCAAAACTCCTGGAAATGACGAACGCCAAGGGTATGACGCAACTGCACTATGCCTGCAATATGAACCAAGCTCTGGTGGTCGAGGATCTATGCTCTATGTTACAAGGGTATGTCTTGAACTCGCGGGCATTCATTTACCTTCCCAGAATTAATTTATTACATCAATTTTTAGTCATAGGGCAATTCCACGGTAACGAAATTACAAATCAGAGATTTTGGGCTCTTATTTTATTCCTTTGTGCTATACTTGTATGATCTTAGTCAGTTTGAATACTTTTATATTGCGCAGAGGTACTAATGCCATCATCTGAAACACAACCAGAGAGTAATTCCGTTACCGACTCACAATACCTCGCTGGTCTCCAAACAAAAAAGAATTTGTGTTTCAGCTGATAGCAATAGTATCTCTGCGCCATATAAGAGGATATTTCAAGTTTACCTTTCCGTTTGGTCTTTAAACTTCACAAAACAGTGGTAACGGAATTACATTTTCCCCCATTTTCCCATGTGGAATTGCCCCATAGTATTTTGATATATTTCTGTTTTAGTGAGGATCATAATAAAAATTACATGTATATAGTCCGTTTGAGCAGGGCATTTGCTTGTATTACCCCGTAAGAAACATGATAGTCTGACATCGTATTGAATGATGGATATCTTTGCTCATGAACTTAATAGTACAAACATCAGAATATAATCGGTCATAATAAGATGGATTTACTTTACATGACCATGCCTCAAAAACAAAGAAAAAAAATTACCGTATGGTATTATTATTGCCATCTATGGCGTCGTGGTTCAATGGTTCTGACTCTCGCCTTTCAAGCAGACGGCCATATAGGTTCAAATTTCTTCCATGGCGTTAATTTCCTTCAGTAAGAAATTGTTTTGCACTCAACTCGGGTGAGGTGAATGGGTACCTGCATACCAGAAATATTTATTCCTTGTAATGTCAAGCCAGGGTAATGATAATGCTGAGCGCCTTGAGCACTCCGCAGAGTGAATGCATGTGCTATATAAAATGCTTCTATTAGTTTCACTATTATTATCCGCATTATTATTTGTTATATTTCTACTAAGACCTCGTCCTCTTCAATCTTAAACTCATTACATGAAAATTAAATCTGTATGCGTCTGAATACCAGTAAGACTCTTTGACATCAACTGGTATGGTATATAGCCAATTTATAAACGTACAAAATGAAAACGCTAATCAAGTCAACAAAACCCAGTTCAAGAGAGATAAGATTTAACTGCAAGTAGATCGCTAAAAATGCTCCTGGAAGCGATATGAATTGCTTTCCTAAATCGATTTAGATATTACATTTGCTACGTAGTCTCGAATACCGCTTGATAGTTTGCCTTAATTATTTTCTAAAGGGCTCTTGTCATTAGTTTTGGTTATTCATTAGATCTAGCAAAGCATTCGCTCATCATGGTAATAATAACAATGGGTTTTACGTAGCGCCTATCAACTCTTCATGAGAATTCCCTACGCGCTCTACAACTGCAACATTATTACCCTGGCTTTAGCCCGGCAGCCACCATGCAGCGGACTAGGCGTCTCAAGGAATGAATATTCCTACCAGTTACCCATTTCACCTCACCTGGGTTTAGTACAGCACAGTGTGGATGAATTTCTTGCTGAAGGAAATTAACGCCATGGGTGGGACTCAAACCTACGACCCTCTAGTTGAAAGGCGAGAGTCATGACCACTACCCCACGGCGTCTCCACGTTGGTACTCATACCCCATGTGCTTTTTGTGTTTATTTCTCATTTCCTTTATCACAAGGAGGAGTGAACTCTGAGTATGTCGGTTTTTAATTTCAGGAAAAGGCTACAATGAAGAATGTTTTCGTCCTGTATTAACCAACATTTCACTTTAAATGAGGACCATTTTTCGGACGCTTACTTCTCAATAAAATATACGTATAGCCGCAAATGTCTTATATATATATATATAAGAGTTCCATTTACACATCTGATATATCAATCACTTCTATTTTTTGGCTATTCCATTCATTCAGTCAAAACAAGGAGCTGCCGCTAACCATGGATGATAATGAGGTAGATGGGGTGCCCTGCTTGCTGAAGTTTGCGGCTTTGAAAGGTTCCAGTGAATGCCTTGTTGTTCTTCTCAAGTATGTGAAGAATCAATCCACCATCTTTGAGCTTCTCAGTTGGGTTTCTGCGGAGAAGAATCTGGCCGATGTACTACAGGTTTGTATTTTTTTCGTTTCCTGTAAAGATGGCCTCTTTCATGCCCATTTATAGGGTGTTGCTCAAAATCAACTGCAAATCAACTGCAACTTTGCACATTGTAACGCACATTCTGATTCGCGCACGGTATGCGTATTCAACAAGACGCGCATGAAACAATGATTTTGATTGGCGCGTTTCGATCAACTGCAACTTGCGATCAATTGCAACTTTTGAACAACACCCCCTTAGTCTTACAGGCATTGTTCACATTTGAACTTCCGGACAAGCCCCCATTTGTCACGCGCCATCAAATGTCCACACACTGGTGATCCAATCCTTATCAGAATCATATTAATACTCGGAATATACGACCCGAATTTGGCATTAGTTTTAGGCAATTATGCTGATGTTTACAATGATTTCTGATGGGGCAAGCCTGGTGAAATAAATGCAATCAATCAATTATTAATTAGAATTTTAAAAAGCAACTCTTTAGCCAGAAGTCGAACTTTAATCACTAGTTTCCAATCGATTTGCATTCAGACACGTCACAGTCAATTAACTCTCAGCCAATATATACTTTATCAATCGGCACTTCTAACTTGCCTGTGAAATTGTTTGTGTGACATTGGTTTTGCTCGAAACATGAAAAAAGTCTTTAAAAGTTTTACGTTCTAGATATGTGAGGGCGCTCAATAGAACTTATACACTGTATAGTGAAACATAATAATGAACCTCCCAATTTAATGAATTTCATAATACCCTTGACAAACTACATTCACCAGTAATATCTAGCCCTGCACACATGGATTTATCCAATTTGATTACTACCTACTTCCTTCGCAACGCTCTGGAACACAAATGACGTAATAATGGAGATGTTTTACCTCTTCTTCTATCTTTTAAAGGTATTGCTGAGTAGATTTGATGAGATTTGTCTTGGAAACATGGAAGGTGAAGAGATCAAAGAGATAACTCTCCTTTGTGCGACGAGAGGGCAGACAGAGTAAGATGGAATTATATATTTAATGATTTGTGGGTTTGAGGGAATTAAAGAATTCATGCGGGGAGTGCACAATTCTTCACAAAATTTTCTAATCGTTCTGTCATTGCATTGGCATGAAGTTTCCTCTATCTACCGAATGTAAATTAATGAATAAAATCTAGCGTTCCTAGCAATTACAATTATAAGTATGCTGTGTTCCTGCTGATATTCATATTAACTTTTTTCTCTTGACCCCCTCCTCCCCCCCACCCCACCCCACCCCCTTGGATGCAGGAGTCTTTTACAGTTTGCTCTTTGGCGTGGAGCTACGTTCTCCTTTGAAGACGACCAAGGAAACAATGTTATCCATCTGATTGCGATGGGAGGACATCTCGATACGGCTAAAGCTATGCTTAAGAAGACTAATGTGCAGTACAAAACAAGGTAGATACTCTCTTAAAAAAAATTAAAGAATGAACATTTTCACTCCGGAACGAAAAAAGAGTGAAATTTGAGTGAACTTCGTGATCAATCGTAATATCAATCATCATCGCCACCACCATCATCACCATCATTATCTTCATCATTAGCAGCAGCCGCATCATCGTCATCACTACATCATCATCACCATATAAATCATCATTCATAATTATCACCGTTATCATCTACATCATCATCTACATCATCATCATTGTCATCATAATTATTATCATCTATATCATCATCATCATCATCATCTACATCATCATCCTCATCATCATCATCATCATCATCATCATCATCATCATCATGTTCATCATCTACATCATCATCTACATCATCATCATCATCATAATTATTATTATCCGAATCATCCTTCTCTTTCTCCTCCCCCTCCTCCTCCACCTCCTCCTCCTCATCATCATCATCCAAAATCATCATCACCATCCTCTTCATCGTCATCCTATATCCTTACCATCCTCATCATCGTCATCCTATATATATATGGGCAATTCCACGGTAACGGAAGGACATGTGGACAAAAAAATTGAACGTTTAAACAAGAACTACAAGAAAACTAGAAGTGGAAGAACATTTCAAACCTGGCAATAGTAAGGCTAGAACAAATTTCTTAAATTTCCACTGATTTATTTGTTAAATATTCTTTTCAGTTTTAAGATATGAATATTAATGAGGTCGGTAACGGAAGGACATCAAAATGGACACCTCTTTTGGGGGTAATTGGTATCTAGAAGAATTCTATGGCTCTTATAAAGTTATTCTTATTTAAAGGTATACATCTGAATCCTTATAGTTTCAGCTATCTTGGAATATACTTCACTTCCTAATTGGTCAATAATTTATTTAATTACAACGCATAATATAGGGTAGTGTCTGGTAACGGAAGGACGGTAACGGAAGGACAAGAGGCTCACATGTGTAATGTCTATGGGGAAAAGACATTAGAACATGTTTTATTGAAATACTTTGAAATGAACTAGTCTATGCTACCTTGCTGGTATACATTTGAATAAATGTAGTTTGGGCTGGAATTCCACGCAATTAAAATTCCAAAATTGATTCAGGCTTTCATTATAAGACAATAATTTATGAATAATTCAATGGTAACGGAAGGACAATCAAAGCCAAAATTGAAAGTTGTAGCTATTGCTGCAAGAAAAAAATAACTCAAAGAGCATTTCCAACCTTAAAATGGTAATGTAAGAACAACTTCCCACAAATTCCAAAGTCTTGTTGGGGAACATCTGCCCTGGAGTAACTAAAATATGCAAATCATTTTAGGTCAGTAAGAATTCGAAGAATACAAAAATAAATACATGATTTTTAGCTAATTGGTATTTTTTTTAACTTAAAGTCATTGAAGTTTCTTAAGTTGTTCATTTTTGTTTTCTCAAGTAGTTGTGTTCCAAATTATTGAATTAACATTTTTCAAAATTAACTACAGTTCATGACATTTGTTAGTTTTTAGTAAGGAAGGCCATTAGGATAGCTCTGCTAGTGCTGCCCGTGTACGGGGAAAAATTATGTGTTCTTCTTATACACTTAACAGCTGGGCCTACAGTTCATATAGTTCGAGCTGGAATTCCAATTCTAAATTAATATTCAAATTCCAATTTAGTATTTAATTATGACATTAGCAACTGTATGATAATTAAGGTCAACAATAGAATAATCATACAGAGCTTTTCAAGTCTTACATAATGAAAACTAGAATCAATACATGCTTCACCTTTGTTTCATATTGCTCAATGGATTTTATTTAACTACAAATGATAGGCTGTTACTATCTTATAATTAACATAAATATTTTAACCAATCAAATATCCCTCTTGCTACCTCCCAAACTAGATATCTGCATTGATTAATTAAGTATTGAAGGCGCTTAAAGTTGACACATAATTATTGTTTTGAGTTTGTATCAAGTTGAGACAAGATGAATCCTCGAACTCCACCTCGAAATTTATGCCTCCGTCATCCCTTGGTCAGGAAGATCAGAAGTCACAAATACTTTGGGTGGTTTTTGCAAGTTCTTTTTCCCTATGACCTTTGACCCCCAGGACTCAAAATCTAATAAGTCCATCCTCTCATGCGTATATCTACTTGAGCCAGCTTTTGTACAATCCTGCCCAACCGTAAGCTATTTTGGATCATTTTTACAAGTTTTTTTAACCTGTGACCTTTGACCTCCTGAACCCAAAATCGAATAAGTCAATTTTCCTATGCTTATACGTGATGGACCCAAGGTTGGTTAAAATCTGTTCAGCGGTTCTGAAGTTAAAGTTGTAACATGCTATTTTGAAGGATTTCTTATAAGTTTTCTGGCCCTGTGACCTTTGACCTTTGTCAACCTGAATCCAAAATCTACTCAGTTCATCCTTACATGCTTATGCATATCTGACCCAAGCTTGGTTAAAATACATTTAGTGGTTCTGAAGTTATCGTGGTAACAAGCTATTTTGGTGATTTTTTTACAAGTTTTTTGGCCCTGTGACCTTTGACCTTTGACCCTTTGAGTCTAAAATCTAATCAATTCATTATTACATGCTTATGCATATCTGACCCAAGATTGGTTAAAATCCGTTCAGTAGTTCTGAAGTTATCAAAGTAACAAAGTATTCCATTACCGGCTTTGGTAACGGAAGGACATTTCTAATTGACCTTTTATAAATTGACAAAGAAGATTTTTTGGGGGGCTGCGTGGTAGTCAACTTATAGATATGCCTAAACTTGCTTTGTATTGAAATTTTCAGGTTTGTAAAGCCACTATATATGATGGAATGTTAAAAAATCATGTTTTTGCGGTAACGGAAGGACAATTTACAATGTCATATAAAAGAAATTACTGGAGCATGAAAAATGATAAATATCACAAAAATACCACCTTATTATGATTTTTAAATCTCAAACAAGTTTAAAACAGCACAATACATGACATAAACATATGAAACATTGCTCACAGCATGCTTAACATGTCATTGACAATTTCCATATTTTTCTGAGAATTAATTATGTTAATTTAACAATTAATATCGACCATATGCTCGTTTAAATTTTTTATTTTTTCTAAGATTCTTAAAATTCAGACTCTAAGCTTTCATATGATACCAAATCTGTCTGATTAGGATGGATTTGCAATTTTGGGTGAAATGCTTACTTTAGCGTGGAATTGCCCATATATACTATCCTCCAAATTATGATCATCGTCGAATCATTAACTTTTTAGGTTAAATTATGACAATGTTATTGATAAAAAAATGAAAAATTACATGTACCGACTGTATTCATTTTTGGAATAGGAATAAACACGGACAAACCCCTCTCCATCTGGCGATCAAAAATGATCATCGAGACATGACCAAACTCTTGTTGAAGACACACAAATCGATGGCCGGTGAGGCAGATATACACAAGGTGGGTGTTTAATTTTTGCTATTTGAACCGTTTTTGTCATTTGCTTTGGTTTTCTAGCTCTTATTTTAGGAGAGAAGAGCAAGATATCGGTTTTTACATCTGTGAGGAAAAAAAATGTATATTAGATGCGAGTAAGCAGTAGATTTATTTTTATTTAGTGAAAGCAAGTTATGTTACTTTTCGTCACCATTTATTCATTTAAATCAATATTGTTACTTCTATTAACGCTTTATTTATTTGACCTAATTGTTATTGATATTATCATCCGAGTATTCCTAATACGATATAAACTATTTTCGAAAAGTTAAGTCGACGATTGTTGTGTCCGCACAGTTGAATACACGGTGTACGGGTCGATTGTCTCCGTTCGACTTAACTTTTCGAAAATATTTTATATCGTGTTTCCTGATTACGTTGACGTAGTCGTCCTCTGACTTATTCATTATTCACTACAATATACATTATTTTCATTTCGTTTCTAGTTATCATTATCGTGATGATCATCTTGTCAAGATTACTGTTTTGTTTTGTCGTAGCAATAACTTATTGCATGGATTACCGCAGGAAATATGAATGCATGGCAAATATTGAGAAAATGTAAGGATATACCGTTGTTACCATGGTTACAGGTGACTCCACTGATGTATGCTTGTCAGAGAGGGGTGCCCTTCATAGTTGATCTTCTGCTTCAGGAAGGTTTGGACAAGATCAAGTTCTTTGCCTGCGACTCCGACGGTCTCAATTGCCTTGATCACGCCATCAACAATAGTCGCGAGTAAGTTTCAGTCTTTTTTACATGTATTATCAGTGATATTCAAATCATGATATGGTAATTAGTTAGTTACGTACCCCTCAACCCTCGGTCACATAGGAGCCCGGAAGCAACACGATTGAACACGACTCTTTGTTCATTTCGCTGATAAGTGCATCTGATTTTAAAAAATCCTTTTTTTATTTTTTTTTTTTTGGGCTTTTATGTGTCTGGGTTGTTAAAGGCGACTCTCACCTTTATTTTTAGCTTGCGTCGGCCGAGCATTTTTGTAGATTTAGACGCCCACAGATTCCACTTTATAACCCGTCGAAGGAGCGATTCTAATTTTAAAACTTACTTGGCCGACGCAAGCTGAAACCGCAAAGATGTGATTTGGCCTTCGGTTGGAGGGGGGGGGG
>BQKZ01001223.1:18078-35578 GCA_036244855.1 Temnopleurus reevesii | reverse complement strand
CGTAAGTATACACATCCGTATACCAATGAACGTTGTTTCACACACCAACACACCCACACCAACACAAACCCACCAAACATACTCACCACACTCACATACTCACCACACTCACACACACACACACACACATGCCTGTACCATCCTCTATATTGTTCCAGGATTGCAATCACGACTATCACTGTGTCAACCTGAAAGCCATAAGTATATGTATACATATACCCATGAGCATGGTTTTACACACAGACACAAACCCACATACCCCCACAAACCCACACAAACAAACATTCTTGCACTGTCCTCTTCATCCCACGAGGGTATAGCAATCATGACAATCACGGTGTCAATCTGTAAGAAGCATACGAATATGTATACGCATAAGCGTTGTTTCATACACAAACATAAACCCACCTACCAACACACACACACTCACACACACATGCCTTACACTATCCTCTTCATTGTTCCATAATTTATCAATCATGACTATCACGGTGTCAACATGAAACATGTACGCATACTTGCACACATTAGCCATTTTCACACACACAGACATACACACACAGACACACACACAATTCTCTTCATTATTCCAGTCTTTAGAAATCATGACTATGACGGTATCAACCTGAAATTAGTAAGCAGACAAACTTATACCCATGTGCCTTAATTTTCATATAACCACAACCACACACACACAAACGTACACTCATACGCATACAAACACACACACACACGCACAATCCTGCACTATCATCTCCATTGTTCCACGATTTACTAATCATGAGTATCACTGTGTCAACCTGAAAGAAATATATGCATGCGTAGACCCAAGACCGTTGTTTTACACACACCAACACAAACTCACCCCACACACACGCACACAACAACTATTCTCTTTATTGTTCGACGGTTTATCAATAATGATTATCAAGTTGTCAACCTGAAAGTTGTAAGTACGTATACCTATTAACATTGTTTCTAACATACCTGCACTACCAACTTCATTATTTTACGATTTACCAGTCATGACTATCACAGTGTCAACTTATACCCAAGAGTGTTGTTCCACACGCACACGCATACAAACCCACCCCACACACATTCACACGCCAACTATACTCTTCATTGTTCGAGGATTTATCAATAATGACTATGAAGGTGTCAACCTGAAAGTTGTAAGTAGGCCCACGTATACCTCATTGTTTCACACGCACACCAACACAGACCAAACCACACAAACACGCGCATAACCAATATTTCATTCATTGTTCTAGGATTTACAAATCATCACTTTCACGGACGTATGATAGTCAGGGTAGGATATATCACAACAATCAATATATCTTGTCATACTACTGGACCTTTGATACTGGATCTTAGCGTTTTGTTTTCTCTTCAGAATTGGCAATGGCAGCTTGGGGCATTTGCAGTGTTTCTGGTGTGGATGAACTTCATTCTCTCCCTTCAGACTACTCCATTCATTGGCATCTACGTCCTCATGTTTCTAGGTACGTGTATGCCAAAAATGAAATAATAAAAAATATCGTTTAGAATAATTCTTTTCAAAATCATCCACTATACTGGAAGAAAACGGGCATCCCAAAATAAGCCTTCTTAATAGTTTTTTTTTAATTTGGTCTTGTGTTTTTTTGTATATGTTTTTAATACATTTATTTGATTTCTTTGTGTATTTATTTATGATGCATCCGTATTATTTATATTTAGTATAAAAAAAAGGTTTTGCAATTGTATATTCATCATGTGTAGGGTCTTTTTTGGTCTAGCAGTATTTTTTTAACTGAAAGGACCATCATATTTGAACCACAAGAGAAATAAGATGAATATCAAATATCTTGATCATGGTGCATGCACTTTCCTATTGCTTTTGTTCGCTTTTTTGTCTGTGGCTGATAATCAAGACACCCACGAGTTCATCACACACACACACACACACACACACACACACACACACACACACACACACACACACACTCACACACACAGACACACAACCACACACACAAAAAAAATCCTTTCATGTACATTTGTGTTTCACAACCAAAAATGGAAAACATCTCAACCAAAATAATGCAGGTCTTCTTCCCTGCTTATTCTTCTACTTTCATTTCTAATGGGCCACGCAATCCTAAGCCTCCACCCCGGAATAGCTATAACGGGATACACGCATGCTTAGCTGTTGTGGAAAGGTGGATGGGTGCTTCGTGCCCCACCTTTAGTAATCTCTAACGTGTTTAACGCGTATTTTTCTTGTTATACAGAGGTGTTTTATACCCTTCTAAATTTCATCTTTGTCGCCCTCATCTTCATGTGTTCCTTTGCTGTGGTCTTCTCCATTTTGCTTCTAAATCAGGTACGTGAATCAAATTCTTTGCTTTACAAAAAAATTAAAAAGTAGACAAACAAGCGGACGTCGAAGGTAGAAAAGGAGTGCGCATCCAGTAGATGACTACGTTAACTTCTCCGTTTCCATTCACACCTCCGTTAGATGACTACTTTAACAATACGTTAACATCGCTGTAAGATGAGTACGTTGACATCTCCGTTAGATGACTACGTTAACATCTCCGTTAGATGACTACCTTAACATCTCCAATAGATGAGTACATTAACATCTCCGTTAGATGACTACCTTAACATCTCTGTTAGATGACTACCTTAACATCTCCGTTAGATGACTACCTTAACATCTCCGTTGGATGACTACGTAAACATTTATGTTAGATTACTACGTTACCATCTCCGTTAGATGACGACGTTAACATCTCCGTTAGATAGCTACAAGAACATTTCCATTAGATGACTACGTTAAAATATCCGTTAGGTGAGTACGTTTACATCTCAGTTAGATTACTACGTTAACGTCTAGGGTTAGATGACTACATTAACATCTGCGTTAAATGACTACCTTAACATCTCTATTAGATGGCTAAAATAACATCTCCATTAGATGACTACCTTAACATCTCCGTTGTATGACTACCTTAACAGCTCTGTTAGATGACTACATTAACATCTCCGTTAGATGACTACATTAACATATCCGTTGGATGACTACGTAAACATCTATGTATAGATGACTACCTTAACATCTCCGTTAGATGACTACGTTACCATCTCCGTTAGATGACTACGTTAACATCTCCGTTAGATGGCTACCTTAACATCTCCAATAGATGACTACCTTACCGTCTCCGTTAGATGACTACATTAACATCTCCGTTAGATGACTACCTTAACATCTCCGTTAGATGACTACCTTAACATCTCCGTTAGATGACTACCTTAACATCTCCGTAAGATGACTACATTAACATCTCTGTTAGATGACTATCTTAACATCCCCGTTAGATGACTACCTCAACATCTCCGTTAGATGGCTACAATAACATCTCCGTTAGATGACTACATTTACATCTCCGTTAGATGACTACATTTACATCTCCGTTAGATCTTAACGTCTCTGTTAGATGACTACCTTAACATCTCTGTTAGATGACTACCTTAACATCCCCGTTAGATGACTACCTTAACATCCCCGTTAGATGACTACCTTAACATCCCCGTTAGATGACTACTTTAACATCTCCGTTAGATGACTACACTAACCTCTCTGTTAGGTGACTGCCTTAACATCTCCTTTAGGTGCATGGCTACCTTAACATCTCTGTTAAATGACTACATTAACATCTTTGTTAGGTGGCTAACTTAACATCTCCGTTAGGTGACTACCTTAACATTCCCGTTAGATGACTAAATTAACATTTCCGTTGGGTGGCTACCTTAGCATCTCCGTTAGATGACTATCTTAACATCTTCGTTAGATGACTACGTAAACATATCTTTTGGATGACTAACTTAACATCTCCGTTAGATGACTACATTAACATCTCCGTTAGATGACTTCATTAACATCTCCGTTGGATGACTACGTAAATATCTCCGTTAGATGACTACCTTAACATCTCCGTTAGATGACCACCTTATCCAACAGCTCCGTTAGATGACTACCTTCACATCTTGGTTTGATGACTACCTTGACATCTAAAATAGATGACTACCTTAACATCTCGGTTAGATGACTACGTTAACATCTTCGTTAGATGACTACCTTGACATCTAAAATAGATGACTACGTAAACATCTCCGTTAGATGACTACATTAACATCTCCGTTAGATGACTACTTTAACGTCTCTGTTAGATGACTACGTAAACATCTCCGTTAGATGAATACCTTAACATCTCCGTTAGATGACTACGTTAAAATCTCCGCTAGGTGACTACGTTTACATATCCATTAGATGACTACGTTAACGTCTAGGGTTAGATGACTACATTAACATCTTCGTTAGATGACTACTTTAACATCTCCGATAGGCGACTACCTTAACATCTCCGTTAGGTGACTACGTTAAACTCTCCCTTTTGATTACGTTTACACTTCCGTTAGATTATTGCTTTAATTTAAACACATTTGCACACATAAAGAATATTTGATTTATATTCCGAANGTCTCCGTTAGATGACTACATTAACATCTCCGTTAGATGGCTACCTTAACATCTCCGTTAGATGACTACATTAACATCTCCGTTAGATGACTACATTAACATCTCCGTTAGATGACTACCTTACCGTCTCCGTTAGGTGGCTACCTTAACATCTCCGTTAGATGACTATCTTAACATCTCCGTTAGATGGCTACAATAACATCTCCGTTAGATGACTACGTTCAAATCTCCGTTAGGTGACTACGTTTACATCTCCGTTAGTTGACTACGTTAACGTCTAGGGTTAGATGACTACCTCAACATCTCTGTTAGATGACTACATTAACATCTCCGTTAGATGGCTACGTTAACATCTCCGTTGGATGACTACCTTAACATCTCTGTTAGATGACTACATTTACATCTCCGTTAGATGACTACATTAACATCTCCGTTAGATGTCTACAATAATATCTCCGTTAGATGACTACGTTAACGTCTCCGTTAGATGACTACGGTAACATCTTCGTTAGGTGACTACCTTAAAGTCGGTCCGTCATGATCGAAAGGAATTCCGGTTGCGAGCGTGCACGGACGGCGTGTTGTGTATTGGTGACAACGATATTTGAACATTTCCGTGTTTACGCACCTTGCCAAACTCAGACACTCGGAAAACTAAGCACGAATTTCCGATCCATCATTATCGCATGTAACTTTTATTCCTCCTCTCTTCCGCTTCAATTTTTTTCTAAAAATGTACGAAACGCATACGTATGCGATTGCCGAGATGTGAGCTAGCGAAATATATCTTGTTTTCTCGATATTCCAGGTTAAAAATGCTGTGATTTTTCTGTTCGCCAATCTTCGTAATCAAAATGGCATCGGCCAGTTAGCCACGCCCTAAACGTCATGTCGCACCGCCTTTAACATCTCTATTAGATGACTATTTTAACATCTCCGATAGCTTACTACCTTAACACCTCTGTTAGATGACTACTTTAACATCTCCGAAAGGCGACTACCTTAACATCTCCGTTAGGTGACGATACGTTAAACTCTCCCTTTTGATTACGTTTACATTTCCGTTAGATTCTTGCTTTAATTTAAACACATTTGCACACATAAAGAATATTTGATTTATATTCCGAACACTCAGATTTATAGCAAAATTGGGAAAATATCCTGATGCAAGCTTTCTTATCGAAAAGAGCAACAATCGGCTCAGAGTCATGAAGAGTTTAGGCACTTATCTTCATAAATGTTGACGTTAATTTGCACAACTATACGTTAACGTTTGATGATTACGTTTATATGCGTAAACTGCCTCGATTAAGCTTGTGTCTGCAAAAATAATTTAGGATTCTTCTCTAAGGGGGTGTTGCTCAAAATCACCTGCAAATCAACTACAACTTTGCGAATTATAACGCGCATTTTTATTCGCGCGCGGTATGCACGTTTAACAAGACGCGCATGAATCAATGATTTTGATTGGCGCGTTCCGATCAACTGCAACTTGCGATCAATTGAAACTTTTGAGCAACACCCCCTAAACCCCCTAAGATGAACTTTTATTACAGACACGATATAAACTATTTTCGTTAAGTAAAGTGGGTCATGAGCTAATAGATCAGTATATTGAGCTGTGCGGACTCAACAATCACAATCCGGTTCCGATTTGAACAGCATTACAAAGGAGCATTGAATTGGCGTTCGACTTAATTTCACGGAAATAGATTATATCGTGTTTGACTCACACGGCGACCCTCCATAATTTTCAACGACCTCTTTACATATACACATGAAATTGTACTACAGAATATGTACTTTTACTTTATTCTGTACAGGTCCCTTTCCACAGCGTCTGGGAATCATTGGGAAAGGTTGTTGCTATGACAACTGGAGAGATCGATTATAGCGGAGTTTTCCACAATCTTGATTACCTCATGAAGCCAGATGTTTCAGAAGACTTTATCAGCTTGGTATTCTATCCGATCTCCACTCATATCATCATTATCATCTTCATCATCTTCATGCCCATCCTAATTTCAAACCTCTTGGTAAGTGACTTATTTTTTTAGTCAAGGTCCAGTACTATTTTTTTTTTTTAGGTCTTTATAAACAAAAATATATATTTTTCACAATATTCTCTATGATACATAACGATATAAACTATTTCTTGAAATTAAGTTGAACGCAAATTCTATGCTCCTTTGTAATGCTATTGAAATCGGAACCGGTTTGTCATTGTTGTGTACGCACAGTTGAATTCACGGCGAACGGATCTACTATCTGCGTTCGATTCAATTTTTTTTTTTGAAATAGTTCACATTGCGTTTATCATTTCCATCTTTTCAAAAGTTATAAGAATCATTAAAAAACAATAACATATTTACTGGTGGACAATATTCTACCCCAATATTATGAATTCTATGTTGTTTGTGCATCACATATGATAATAATGATAATAATAATAATAATAATAATAATGTTAATGATAAGGATAATGATAATAATAATAATGATAATAATAATAATGATAATAATAATAACAATAATGACAATTGATTTCTTATACCGTATAAAGCGCTCTAATAGAACTATCAGGGCGTGATGTTTGTAATGTGTATCATTGGTTAGCATATTCCACGCTCCTTACGACAATAAAATGTCACTTTTGATTAGTTCCTATATAAACACTGCTCAATTTGGGGGCTGAATACTTGTATATTTGTGTTTTCCAGACTGGTTTGGCTGTCTACGATATTGAAGTCATTCAGAGGAAGGCCAAGCTGTACAAACTAAATCTTGAGGTAAGATGAATTCTAAGAGATTAATTCTAATCAAAGTTTCGTGTATAGTGTTACATGAAAGTTATGATCAAATGCATGTATTAGTTAATTGGTTGCATATTAAGCCTTAGAAAATAAAAACAGTTTATACTGATTCCAGAATCGTTATTCCCTTTTTGTCTAATTGTATCATCGTATTCCAAATCACACCAAACCACATACACATGTTTTACACGACTCTGTTTAGTGCGGAAGTCTGTCCATGGGCCTGTAACATAAAAGAGATACGATAAATCTTGCAATTAATTGCATCTCTTTGTTATACATTTTGCCATTGACTTACGATAAATATTTATCGTAAGTTTAATTGCATCTTTTATGTTACAGGCCCCATATGTTTCAAATTGTATTCAGCGCAAGAATTGATACCAGTCATTATTAAGATATTTCTTAACTTTATGAAACATTATTTTCACATGTTTATGTTCATGTGAAGGGGTAGTGTAAGTAGGTCTGTAAAAACCTTTAGTTCGATGAGCCTAAGCCCGATTATAGGTTATGCTAGCTGCATAAAGCTGTGTATAGATATACCCACGACTCTACGAACGGCTGGTAACTCTTTCTCGTACTTCTTAATAACCCTGGCGCTGAATCGCACCGAAGAAAGGGCCACCAGTCGCTCGTAGAGACGTACGTAGGTCTACGTACAACTTTACGAAACACATCCCTGCCTTTCACCAAGAGAAGAGGGACTTTAATAAAGACTTTAAAGTCAGTCCGTCATGATCGACATGACTTCCAGTTGCGAGTGCACACGGACGGCATGTTGCGTATTGGCAACAACGATATGTGAAAAATTCCTTGCTTACGCACCTAACTCGGAACACTTCGTACAATTTTTCGATCCTTGTCATTGCTTGTAACTTTGATTCGTCCCGTTTTTGGCATCGATTTTTTTCTAAAAAAACGTGTGGAACGCATACGTTTGCGACTGCCGAGCTGTGAGTTAGCGAAATAAAGCTTGCTCACTTGCTATTCCAGGTAAATAATTATGTGATTTTCTGTTCGATGACCCAGGGTCCGATTTAATCCTATTACATTTCAACACATAAAGTTCTCAAATTAATCTTTTTTCTCGTTTCACAATGTTCAGGCCGAAGGAATCTTAGGGGTGCAGGACATGTTCATGTTTACCTGGAAGGGAAGTGTCGCAAGATCTGAGGTCATTTCAGTCCTAACCAAACCATCATCATTCCGCATGCTGATGTATAAGATAACTGGCTACAAAGACACTCATGATCAGCTGGCCACGTTTCTTAATGGCCTGGAAAAGACGGTAAGATAGATTTTGATTGTTCGTGCAGATCGCACATTTATTTTGTTGCTTTTACTAATCTTTTTAGCATGTCTGGTGGAAGGACAGACTGATTTTCAAAATAAGTACAACGACACCCATGATCAGCTGGCTACCTTTCTGGATGGCCTGGAAAAGACGATAAGTGGATTGTGATCGGTATTTTTTCTTCATTCATTTTGTGGATTACAATCTGTCGGGCATATCTGTTGGATTTGCATTGGTAAAAGATCGCACATTTATTTTGTTGCATTTACGAATCTCTTAATATTTGCATCTCTGGTGGTATGACATGTTAATTTACAAAATCACTGGCTACAAAGCCACCCATGATCAGCTGTATGGCTACCTTTCTGGATGGCCTGGAAAAGACGGTGATTTAGGTACATTTTGAATGGTAAAAAATTATTTTGCAGATTACAATATCTCAGGCATATCTGGTGGTAGGACATGCTGATTAACAAAATCACTTGCTAACACAACACCCATAATTTGCTAACTGACTTTCTCGAGGACCTGGAAGAAAGGTTATTAAGCATATTGGAATTGCATTGGTCAAAGATCGTGCACATTTTCCCGTTCTGTGCATTACAATCTATCTGGCATGTCTGATGGTAGGGCATGTTGATTTACAAAATCACTGGCTACCAAGACACCCATGATCAGCTGACTACATTTCTGAATGACCAGGACAAAACGTTAGGTAATTAACGTGGATTTTGATTAGTGAAAGATCGCGCCTATTTTGTGAATGAAACTTTTGGTGTGATAAATGACAGAAGAACGATGAAAATACAGTGAAATACAGTTCCTCACCTCTACCCCTATTCATGAGTGGTGTTTCACCAAGATAAGAAAGACTGTAAGAACGACTTTAAGTTCGACTGGTATTTCTTGTGCTGAATGCGCGTAATAGTGTGAAACATTTATTACGCACAAGAAGGGATGCCAGTCGATCGTTTTTAAAGTCTTTCTTATGTTGTTGAAATTCCACCCAGTTGAGGACTCTGTGTTCTAATAGCACCTATCTCTGCACATTCTCACACAGCACTCAACCACAGTCTCACATACCCCTCTCATGATTGCGCACACCCCTCTGATTGCACCTTGAAAGTATTTGGTTGATAGATAAGACGTTCTTTTTTTTCAGGGCAAAAGAATGCACAGAGACTAGCGCTAATATTAGAGCACAGATTCCTCAACTGGACTACTCTCACCCATCACAGCTCACTCTCTCATTCCCAATTATAGACGTTCTCTTTCTATAAATACTCATTATTAATATTTGTTACACATTTATTCACCTTTTGGACAATCTTTGAGGTACATTTCAATTTCCATCTTAACTAGGTGGACCAACACTCTACAAGCTGTGCTTTTTAGTTGGTCCTCCTTCCCTTTCGAATTCGTGAAATCAAATCGTTCATTCTACTATGTAGAATTCTATGGCTCGTATTCCGATAGCGAGGTTTAAGTTAACCCTGGTTTAAATATGTGGTTTAAGTATGGGTAGCCAAAAGAGGCTTGAATCTCTAACAGTCGATGTTTAATTTACCAGCTCATTTAGCACTACATTATTAGCGCATGGGAGAAGAAAGCAACTAACAAAAAATTATACATTGTAAATCAAGTTTTTGCTTTTTTGGCTACCCATACTTAAACCACAGATTTAGACCAGGGTTAACTAAAACCGCGCTATCGGAATACGGCCCTATGTGTTTTACTTTGTGGTTTGTAATCTATATATAAATTTGTAATTATTTGTATAGAAATTTGTAAATATCATTGTGAATATTGTAAATATTGAAAGTGGAAAATAAAATAAATTCAAATTCAAATTCAAATTTCGTTATAATTTTTTTCAGGAGGATCAGACTGTTGAGTTTAACAAGACGACTGAGATGAAAATACAGGATATGGCTGAGGAGATCAACAACATTGGTAAACGTGTCATCGCTCTCTCGGAGAATATAATTGACATCAAATCTTCTCTGGACTCAAAATAGTAATGATCAGAGGCCGGTAGCATGAAAGAGATTGCGACCAATTGCAAATCTTTAGCGCGTGGTTTCCCGTCAACTTACGATTGGTATCAATCGAGCTTACGATCGATTGGAAGCTTTTATGTCACAGGGCCCAGATCATGCCCTTTTTTATGAAAGCGTTTGGGTAATGCTTTTGACTCTCAACCTCAAATTACAATGAGGTCCGCGGTTTGAGACCCATCCCATACGTTCATTTTCCTACAGCAAGAAATTAGCACCCATGCACATTACCATTCACTTTACCCAGGTTGACTTGGTCTGCGCCAGAAAATAATATTACTTTGAGGTCTATGGTGGAAGTAAATAATATGCTTTCAAAATACTCTGAAAATTTGATGAAAGTAATAATAATAATGATGAACAGCTTTTATATCAGCTTATCAACTCTTCATGAGGATTCCCTGCAAAGAGATGTACAATTGCAGCATTATTACCCTGGCTTTAAAAGTGCAGCTAATAGGCTGGAATATTTAAGGAATACACATTTTTTTTTTCCTACTAGGCACCCATTCATCTCACCTGGGTTGAGTATAGCACAATGTGGATGAATTTCTTGCAGAAGGAACTTAATGCCATGGGTAGGATTGGAACCTATGACTTTCTGGTTGATAGACGAGAGTCAGAACCACCACACCATAGAATTAAAAAAAATGCCAAAAGCGTTTGTTTGGTATGTATACCTTTTGCGACCTCTCAATGACGTCATTCGTTGTCTCTTCAGAAGTTGAACAAATAGAACCAGATGTGTTTCAGACGTTGAAAATCGACTGACGAATTTATTGTGATTTTATGTCAAACCGGCAGCCGATTTTTATTTTGTTGACATTAAAGCAAGAAATATGATATTGTTGTAAAATAAGTAATTATTGATCTAATCAACATCAATGATATTGTGTCAATGTATTCACATCAAACTTGAATCAATCAAATATTAAATCAAATATAAGCATACAAGATAGCATGAAGTAATTGTATGACATGGATTTTCGCGTAATACACTTTTAAAAACAATCCAGTTAAATTTGACTGATAATTCGTTAAATCTGAAAAAGAACAGTAGGGAGCCGACGAACGGTGAGTCATTCTGACGAGATATTAAGGACTCTAAGGGGGTGTTGCTCAAAAGTTGCAATTGATCGCAAGTTGCAGTTGATCGGAACGCGCCAATCAAGATCATTGTTTCATATGCGCGTCTTGTTAGATGCGCATACCGCGCGCGAGTGAAAATGCGCGTTACAATCTTCAAAGTTGCAGTTGATTTGCAGTTGATTTTGAGCAACACCCCTAAGTATTTAATCTGTACAAAATTAATGTTTAGATTAAATCTAGTCAAATCTGACAAGGAAAAGGGTAAGCATTAGAGCCATCTGGCGATTAGTCTTTATGAGTAGATACTTTTATTCAAATTTCTTTGACTGAATTATTAGTAGTTAAGCAGTCAAAACTTTTAACTGGAATTCTTGTTATTTGAAGTATTTCTGCAAATCAGTTTTACAATTATCACGTTCAATGACGAATTTATTTTTGTTTTCAAATAGGGCCAATTTCAAGGTCACATGAGTTATTTGGTTTTACATAATAACCAGAAATGTAACACTTCTGTTAAAATTATTTTTCGATATCTTATTAAGACTTCCCTTGTGCCGAGGGCTGCAACTTTGTCATAATTGTATACGTTTTACTCGTACACTCCAAAGAAGGATGAGTGAAAAATAACTCAATATTGTGTGAAAATGGAACATTCATGTCAGTCGAGTAATTTTTTTTGCAAGTTCGCACGAAGTCGGGTAAAACAATTGTGATACCTGCATAACATTAAGTACATTTCTATCCAATATGGTGTAAAATATTACCCAACTGATATGCATGGTTCCTTTTCACACAATATTTAGTAAAGTTTTACCCATCCTTTTTTTAGTATGTTATTATTATTATTAGCAGAAGTAGTAGTATTCGTCGTCGTCATCGTCGTCGTAGAAGTAGTAGTAGCAGTAGCAGTAGCAGTAGTAGTAGTATTGTTACTATTATTATACTATCATTATTATTATCATTATTATTTTCATACTATTTATACTAAAAATGCTGCCTAGTGTTTTACTGAATGGTGTAAGAATGCCTCATTAATTGCTGTTTTGAATACTTTGAATTGTTTTAACTGTGTGTCTTGGCTTTATAGATCATGTAGATTAAACAGTGTGTTCTTCAGATAATTTTGCGTTGCATTACAAAAAATATCAACGAAAATGACTATGATATATACTAATTTTTGTGTGTTTGGGCCTGTATATACGGGTAATTAAAAAAAGGTACGTTCTTTAGATATTTTTGTAATGTATTTAAAAAATCAATGAATAATTATAATAAAAATTGAAATTATTCTAGATTTTATGTTTTGACCTAAAGATGATAATCTATTATCTTCAGTTAATTCTGCGATACATAAGAAAAATCGACGAATTATGATTATCGTTAATACAGAATTGTTTGAGCTTTTGTGTTTGGACCTGGAAAGATTAATTCTCTCGATTATTTTGTGCTGCCTTACCAAAAACATCAAGGTATAATTCAAATATCATTGCTCTGCATGGCAAAAAAATATCGGCAAATTATATTTACCATTAATACTTAAAATTGCTAAGGTTTTGTGTTTGGGGATAAAATATCATATTCAGCTAAGTTTCTGATGCATTACAAAACAAACACAATGAACATGATGAACGAATTATAATTAACATTAATTGTTTGAGATGTAATGTATGAGTATGTCATGTTCTCTAAATAGTTTTAGGCTGCATTACAAAGAAAATCAACAAATGATAATTTTCATTAATGTTTGAACTTATTGTAGATTCTAAAAGGTATCACCTTTGTATAGATTTATGCTGCATTGCCAAAAAAAATCAACGACTTCAAATTGTCAACTAGAAAGAAGGCTTATTATGGATGTATATTAAGGTGGAGATTATACTAACAAACTTACACCAATGATGCATTGAAAGAATGGTGTAGATTACTGAACCGGCAATATGATATAATACAAATGTACATGTGTATAGCACGATATAAACTATTTTTGTTATAACTCGAATTCAATGCTTCTTTTTAATGTTATGTATAGAAATCGGAATGGTTAGTGATTCCTGTGTCCACACAGTACAATACACGACACCCTTAAATACAGGTATATGGAGAAAAAAAGAAGCTAATTACTTTCACAAATCTTTCATTGTGAGACTATTTATAAAGTGTAGAGAAGGGAATATCATAGTCTGCTCGCAGATGTTAAGATTATGATAATAAGAGTGGTGATGGTGATCGATGAAAGTAGTGATGGGGTTGGTAGTCTTTGATGGGGGCGGCGGTGGTGGTTAAAAGATGATTATGTTAGATGGTAGTTAACTTAAAATAAGATGATGGTGGTAATGGTGATGATGGTTGATGACGACGATGGTAATGATGATGATGACGAGGAGGAAGAAGAAGACCATAGTGGATGGCAGTGGTGGTCAGGATAATGACACGACAATAGTGATGATGATGATGATGATGATGATGACGATGATGATGATAATGGCCCTGATGATAATGAGGAGGATAGAGATGGTGATGTCGATGCTGACTTTAGATGATGACGATGATGGTAATGATGATCGATGAGGATGCTGATGATAATGAGGATGAGGGTGATGATGATGGTGATGATGGTGATGATGATGATGATGATGATGATGATATTAATGGTGGTGGTGATGATGAGGATGATAATGATGGTGATGATGATGATGATGATGATGATGATGATGATGATCAAGATGATGATAGATGATGTGTTGTTGATGAGGATACGTGTGATGGTGGTTATGGTGGTAAAGAATGATATTTCAAAGATTCTGATATTGATGGTGGTGGTAGTTGTGCTGGATAGTTTAATTATAATGGTATGGTGATGATGATGATGAGGAGGAGGAGGAGGAGGAAGATGATGATGATGATGATGATGATGATGATGATGATGATGATAATGATGATTATGATGACTATGATGATGATGATGATGATGATGATAATCGATGATTGGTGATATATATGATGGTGTTCGATGATGCGTTGTTGAGGAGGATACGTGTCATGGTGGTTATATGGTGGTAAAGATAATGATGTTGGTGGTGGTGGTGGTGGTTGTGCTGGATAGTGTTAATGTAGTGGTATGATGATTATGATGATAATGATGATGATGATGATGATGATGATGATGATGATGATGATGATGATGATGATGATGATGGTGATGATGGTGATGATGGTGATTATGGCGATGGTGATGATGATGATGACATGAGTGACTAACGGAGAGTCTGTTCAAAAGAATTTTTTTCTCAACAGGAGCAGAAGAGTCAGATGAACAAAACAACAACAGTTTTAGGAAAAATAAAAAAATACCAGTAAATAAGAAAATTAGGAAAGGTTAAGATTTGGTGAAAGAAAATATTTTCATCCCCAATTTTTTTTCTCCAAATCTTAATGAAATGAAATATAGTATCATGATCATGTTGCACAGAAGATTGTGTGAAAAATTAATGTGAAAAAGCTATAACCTAAAATGTGCATAATATTTCAGAGTCGTGTCCCACGACACTTAATTAATATTTTTTTTCTCTTAATAAACAGATAAAGGACAACTTCTCATGCACGGAATTGGGTGACAATTTCAGAATTTTATTGTTGTGTATACTTCTTTATCATTCTATTGTTAAATCTCGGAAATGATATTGCATATGCCCAATAACAAGCAAAATAATGTTATAGCCAAGGAGGGCGCTAAATATGATTCAACGGCAAAATTTAAATTTTCAAAAATAATCAATTTGTAAAGAAATATACTATGGTCTCAAAATATGTGTAACGCATATATGTCATGATAAACATCCCACAAAAAAAAATTACATTTCTTAATCGTTACCAAAACTAGGCCTATACCAATTGGCTTTAAAGGGGAACTAACCCCTGGAATTATCGTGCTGTCATTGAATGAAAAAAAATACTTAGATGAACGGCTCTGTGAAAACAGTTGAACAAAATCGGACAGCCCATTAAAAAGTTATGAATTTTCAAAGTCACAGAGAGTTGACGATCACTAGCGCTCATGGGATTCCGTGCGATCGGTAACACCGACTGAATCCGTGACGTCATGTCGGACATCTCCTGATTCACTTTGTGCATAGACTGTCTAAAAATGGATTAATGAACATTTTAGATTAAGGTTGCAGCATCATTCTTCTAAAATAAATACATGCAGAAGTAATACAGAAATGCTATACCTCAACCGAAAAAAAAAAATTCGATTTATTTTTGTTTTTTACTTTTCCGAATAAAAGGAGAAAATATTAAATTTTGTATACAGGTTGATTGCATGGGTTGTCCGATATGACGTCACCGATTCCGTCGAATTTGCCAATCGCACGGATCCCCAGGAGCGGCAGGGATGTTCATATCTCTGTGACTCAGAAAATTCACAACTTATGAACGGGTTATCCGATTTCGCTCAAATTATCGCAGTTTGTTCATCTGATTTTTCTTCATTCAGTGAGAGCACGATGATTCCAGGGGTTGGTTTCCCTTTAAATATCTCGACAAATGTGCACAACTATAATCGATTATCTTATTTATATCAATGCTACGAAATTTCCCACCTTCCTACTTCCCTTCCCTCTTGAAAAATATGAATTCATATATGATTTTATCTCTTTAGCAATGTGTGAAATATGAAATCTAATATTCATCCGTATCACCGTATGAAAATGTATTTTTACGTTAATAATTAATTCACAGTATTTGACTAAGCAAAATGTAAGATGAGTTTAGCACTCATGCTGTTATCCAATTGGCAACATGTCTTATTTGCCCATATTTTAATTAAGTAATTATAGAAATACATAACTTTGTTATTTAGTAATAGTTCCCACAGTAATTCTGGAATGAAAGAAAATACTTAAGTATTTTCCGAGAAGACGTATTTATAATAGTCTACAATCAAGAACATTATTCGGAAATATTGGTATTCTATATAGCTTTTTTTTATCGTAAATATATTGCAAAAACATTCTATCATAAGTAATATACATAAATTCATTTAAATTTTTTTCGATATGTTTAATGGAAATTTTCATATGAAGTTGAAGATGTAAAGTATTAAGTCTCCATTCTTTTTTTTTCCTAAATAGTGTTTGATAGTATAAACTACGATAATCAGTCATGACGTAAACTTTAATATTCATGAGCAAGGTTTGTTCGCTGACTCCATACAAAATTCTGCGATGCTTTCTAAATCGTTATCATGTTGTTAATTAGGGGGAGCTGCAAACTGTAATGTTGTCAATCTGATCAAGAAGGTGATCTGCCCCCCGATTCTCGAAATGGGAGACTAAATTGAAGAACATTTTCTCTTTTGTTTCAATCTCTGACCCAAGCCTCAACAGTCCAGTGGTATCATGAAGAAGTTTACATCATTTTTCCTCTTACTTGTCTTCCTGCTGGGTGGAGAATTCGCTACTGGCACAGGAAATATCGACAAAAGAGCTCGAAGGTAAATATGCCGCAGTGGGTGCACTGACTCTGCATTCGCATTCGATGAGCGCCCGTGTAGTTGCAGCAATGACCTGTTGCTGCTGCTGCTGCTGCTGCTCTCTCTCTTAAGTTAAAGGAAAGGAAAGGATGTAGTTTAGAGGCGTGTATCATTCAATTCTGAATATTTACGCCAGAAGAAGAAGAGAGAAAGAGGGTCGCCATCTTAACGTCTCCACCC
>BQKZ01001223.1:0-14184 GCA_036244855.1 Temnopleurus reevesii | reverse complement strand
TTAAAGGGGTACTATTATGAAAATACAAGTTGATCTGTATTGATGTATTATACCATTATCAGTACCCTTTTCACTGAAAGAGAGTCCAAATGTGTTTCATATATTTTATAATATTTTTTCTTCATTTTTATGTTGGCTTTGTTGGGAACGCCCCTAAAAAAATGTCAATCCTGTTGTGACATCACAAGAGTTTAATTTGTTCACCTTTCTAAATCATATTTCAGAGCTGGTTCTGTAAATAACAAAAGGAAATATGTAGATCAATGCAGGGATTTCAAATCAGGTGATTGCCCATGAAAGAGAATTGGAATGCGCAATCACCTGAATTGAAATACCTGCATTGATCCACATATTTCCTTTTGTAATACAGAACCAGCTCTGAAACATGATCTAGAAAGGTGAACAAACTTGACTCTTGTGATGTCACGACAGGATTGACATTTGAAAGACATTTTTAGGGGCGTTCCCAACTAAGCCAACATAAAAATGAAAAAAAAATATAAAATATATGAGACACATTTGGGCCCTCTTTCACTGAAAAGGGTATTGATAATGGTATAATACATCAATACAGATCAAATTGTATTTTCATAATAGTGGACCTTTAAGTAAGACAAACAAGGCAACCTGTAGAAGTTGAGATGCACACATGAAAATTTTAATTTATATTTATTTTTTTCTCACAGGAATGAGGTGTTGGAGATGTTCAGCCATGCATATGACTCTTACATGGTAAGCTGTTCATTGGTTGTTTTTATTGTTCAAGCACCTAAGCACCTAAGCAAATTGTTGAAATATTTTGAAAGAAAAGAAACAAAGATCACCATAGTATTTCATTATTTTTCTGTTTAAACAAGTAGATTAGTTCTAGGAGGTAGCGCTTCAGATATGAGTACTTTGCAAGGTGCAGTGAAATTATTTGCGTGATACTGTTTTTTTTACTTCGAATGAGTTCATAGTTTGTTTGGTTAAAATCGACCCAGAAATGGTTTATTTGTCCCAAAACAAAGAAATGCCAATTGTGTTGATTCTTTTTGCCAGCGTACCTCCTCACACATAAACTTATGCGAGTTCATATTAATAGTAAGCAGAGCGGGGCTGACACGATGAACATGGAATCTGGGAGTCAATAATCCTGCTGGTGGTTGGTACATGTAGGATTAATTGTTACTGTGACATTTGAACTGACTATGCCAGAATATGTTTCAGAACCATCTCCTTATTTCCTGAACATGTAAAGCATTTTGTAAATACATCAGCTCATTTAATTCTGAATCCTGACTGAACTGATATATACATTTAAGGTATCTTACATTACAAACTGACAGTACTGTATCTTTATGCATGGATACCATGACCATACATGTACTAGGCAGACTTTAGGCAGGAAAAAGACTTTTCAGACACAAGTATTGGCCTTGTGAATATTTCCACTTTGTATGATGTACATATATGGACAAACATTGTCTACGATTAAATGTGAAAATAACAACATACCGATGTGTCGAACTGGTCGAAAATCGTGAAATATCTGTATACTATAAAATAATGGGCTATACAGTACCTGCCTGAGAATGCATGCAACATAATGTGGATGAATTTCTTGCTGAATGAAATTAGCACCACAGCTGGAAATAAACCCACGATTCTGAAAGACGTTGTGAGTCTTATCCACTTACTGTTAAAGCCAATATTGTAGCATACATAACTTTTGGCGAATTCACTAAATTTCGGACCTCAGCCAACATTAGCGAGTTGTTATTTTCTTTGTACAAAAGTCACTATGCATTATAATGTACACTGTATTGAACCTTTTATATCAAATTCATGGTTGCAAAATTCGCCAAAATACAATGTAGAACCCCAGCGAAAATTTCAGCTTTAACAATATTCATTTTTCTTGATAGACATATGCATACCCAGCTGATGAATTGATGCCACTCAGCTGTAAAGGCAGGGTCAGAGGTCGTGAGCCTAACCGGGGGGACGTGGACGATGCTCTTGGAAAGTAAGAATCTTACATCTTCGTTTAGATTTGAATTATTTACCACATTGATTTGTTTATAGTTATAGAGAATAGCAGAACAGAACGAGAGTGAATGTGGTTAACAGTAAATAGCTGAGATATATTTTTTATTGAAAACTTGATTATTAAAAATTACATTGTGAAGTTCCTTAATAATGATAATGCCAATAGTACCTGCGAAACTTGACAATGGAAAAATTAGGAAATGTTTTCTAGAAATGCCCCCAATTTTTCTGCGAGACAGTCTTTTGTGGATGATTTGACAACATGTAGAGTCTATATATTGCAGAGTTTGGAAATCTTTCTACAGACATATGATAAATACCATAATTCAATTTTTATGGCCTGTTTGCCAATTCGAAATTAAAAATTCTATGATGTGATTATGTAATCGGCCCTGTGGCATTGTCCGTGTGTGTATGGCAGATATTATGGTATTTTACTCTTTGTTATTTCTTCTTAGTTTCTCCCTAACTCTGATCGACACTTTGGATTCACTAGCCGTGCTTGGCTTGTTGGAGGAATTTGAGGAAGCCGTCAAGAAAGTTATCGCAGATGTGACATTCAACGCCGACCTTGTAGTATCTGTCTTCGAGACAAATATAAGAGTGGTTGGGTATGTAAAAATTTCCTTAATTTATTAATTAAAAGGATGTGAATAGCAATATTACTTAGTTATATTGATATTTATGATTAGAATATTTTTTGGATCATCATCCTCCATGAATGAGCCTGAAATAATGTAACAATGGCCACTATAGACAGGCAATCTGTATAGACAGGATCGATAGCACTTTTTCATCTGGAGGAAACCAATTTAGGTGGCCCCTGTAGACAGGGGGTCACTATAGGCCGATGGTCGCTGCAACAAGTTTGATTATAATTTGATTGTTGTACCTTTGTTTTTGTTGAAATTAAGGAAGAATGATGAGATTTATAAAAATTTTCATTGTATGTTATTATTTCCATCATCAGTGGTCTTCTTGGGGGACATGTTGCAGCTAAGGATCTTCAGGAACACTATGGCATCATGGACTGGTATAAAGACGAGCTACTTGAGATGGCCAAGGAGGTCGGCTATCGTCTCCTGCCTGCTTTCAACACAAGTACTGGCGTTCCTTATCCCAAGGTAATTCACAAATCTACTTACATTATGGAACACTATATTAGAAATTGATGAACAAAATAGACCTAAAACCCCGGAAGCAGCACGATTCACCCCGACTCATTGTTCTGAGGCAGGTAACTGTGAATGAACAAAGAGTCGGGGGTGAATCGTGTTGCTCCCGGGGTCCTATGTGACCGGGGCTTTATTTATTGACATCTCTGCCCATTGTTGAAATATACAGATGGCTCGAAACTACCTAAATTACCTAAAAAAATGTATGCATCATATGGATCTTCTTTATTGTGCCATATTAGGTGAACCTCAGGCATGGTCTTGGTAAAGGTCGAGCAGAGAAAGATACTTGCACAGCCTGTGCTGGAACCATGCTTCTGGAATTCTCTGCTCTGAGTCGTCTCTCTGGGGACCCTATATTTGAGGTATGTCTAAAAATACATCATGCTTTTCATAATCCAGTCTGAGCCCCCTCCCCTCCCTAGAAATAGGAGTTGTTTTGATGCCCTCAATTGCCATTTTTCTGAATTAAATTTTTGACACAATCTTTGACACATTGTATTTTAAGAAAATAAGACTTGGAAGGGAGTGCAAAGTGAAAGTCATCTGAAAATGGCTTTTCTTGTTGTATTCCACATGTTCATTTATGATTTTGCTATGGTTTTTCAATTTGAGTGAAAATTTAAAAAAATCACGTCCAGCCATTTTACATATTTTCACCATTTGATACTGACCAGCAGATAATAATATTACATAGGTCTCAAAATGAAAGCTCCCGTCAATACACATTCTCTAGTAATGGCCATCATTGTAGGATCAAAGATTCCAGAAAATAGTAGAATGCATGGTTTGCACTAGTGGAGTCTCTGCACATTGTTTACTTTAGAAGTGCCATCTGTCACACTTCTGAAAGTACATGTAATCATATTATGTACATGCAATTTTTTGTAGGTGTACTAAATCGAGAGTGGATGTTTGCTTTCGACTTTTGCTTTGTTTGCCTCTTGTTTGAGGATCGGAAATCTGTCCCGCATCTGTCTTATTTGTCTTATTGATGTGTATGAGAATGGGGAATGTTGATCTCTTTATGATTTCTGTATCCTGTACACTCTGCTGAGATTTTGATTTTGAAGCCAATTATTAGATTATGCTTTGTTACATATACCTCTCATTTTTTTCCTTCGCCTGCATATGTCTGCAACCTATATTACTCTCTCTTCCAACTTTTTTCTCATCCCCTCACCTTGCTTTATCCTTTTGTCTCCCTTTCTCCCCTCTTTTTCTGTATCTGTATCCTTCATCCATGTCATTATCCCTCTCTATTCCTCTTTGTTTCCTTTCCATCTTTTTATCCGTCTGTCTACCTCTCTCTCTCTCTCTTTCTTTTTCTTTCTCCCTTTAATTGAAGGGGTGTTTCCCATTTTATGTCTTTCTCTGAGCCATCCACCTTCTCTCTCTCTCTCTCTCTGACACACACACACACACTTGCTCTTGCTCATTCTCTTTTTCTTACTCTTTCTTTTCTCTCCCTGTCTCTCTCTGTCTTTATACCTCTCACTCTGTTTACTGCATATTACTCTCTCACACCTCTTCATGTTTTTTTTTCTCTGAGTAGGAGAAAGCCAGAAGTGTAATGCAGACTTTATGGTCTAAGAGACAGCGCACCAGTAACCTCGTAGGGACAGTCATAAATATCCACACTGGGGACTGGGTGAGAAGAGGTGAGGAATGATGATTTTGATGATGATAGTGGTGATGGGGATGTTTGTGGTGATGATGATGGTGATGATGATGATGATGATTGTGATGATGATGGTGATGATGATGATGATGATGATGATGATGATGACCAATGATGATGATGATGATGATGATGATGAAGATGGGGGCAATGATGATGTTAATGGTGATGATGGTGGTGGTAATGATGATGATGATGATGATGGTGATGATGATGATGATGATGATGATGATGATGATGGTGAGGATGATGATGATGATGATGGTGACAATGATGATGATAATGATGATGGTGACGATGATGATGATGGTGATGATGATGATGATGATTATAGTGGTGATGGCAATGTTTGTGATGATGGTGATGATGATGGTGGTGATGGGGATGTTTGTGATGATGGTGATGATGATGGTGATGATATTGATGATGATGTTGATGATGATGATAGTGATGATGATGATGATGTTGATGATGTTGATGATGATGACGATGATGATGATGATGATAATGATGATGTTAATGGTGATGATGGTGGTGGTAATGATGATAATAATGATGATGATGATAATGGTGATGACGATCAAGATGATGATAGTGATGATGTTGATGGTGACGACGACAGAGACAACAACAATGAGGGTGATGATGATGGTGGTGTTATTGATGACGATAATGATGATGATTGATGATGGTGATGTCGATGGTGATGATGTTAATCATAATGATGATGGTGGTAATGGTGATAATGGTGACGATGGTGATAATGAAGATGATGATAATGGTGAAGGTGATATTATTGATGATGATGATAATGGCAGTGGTGGTAGTGATGATGATGATGGTGATAGTACATGATGATGAAGATGTTGATTATACTGATGATGATGACAATGGTGATAACACACACATTGACTTTTAATATACTCATCTTTTCTCATTCCTTGTCTTTTTCTTCAGAAAGCGGAGTTGGTGCGGGCATTGACTCCTATTATGAATATTTATTAAAAGGCTACATTCTTCTCGGCGATGACTCCTATCTAGATAAATTCAATACAGTAAGTTTTACATTTTGTTGCTGTTGCTGTTGTGTAGCATATTCTAAATGACAGTGGGGGCATTGCTACAACGTTGCAATTGACTGGAAATCAATCGCAAATCAAGCACAAATTTGAACATGCCGTAGTGTACTGGTTCTGACTCTCGCCTTTCAACCAGAGGGTCGTAGGTTCGAATCCCACCTATGGCGTCAATTTCCTTCAGCAAGAAATTAATCCACATTGTGCTGGACTCGACCCAGGTGAGGTAAATGGGGACGGCAGGAAGAAATTCCGTGTAATGCGGAGCGCCGTAATGGCTGCCAGCTAGAGCCGGGTAATAGTGAGTGTAAAGCTTTCAGCGCCATGAGCACCGATAAGGTGGACCTGAGCACTATACAAGTAGCCACCATTATTATTATTATTATTTACGCGCACTGTCTACGCTTTTGACAAGACACATATGAAACAGTTGTTTTGATTGGTGCTTGCGGATCAACTGCAACTTGCAATTGATTGCGACTTTGTAGCAATACCCCCTTAGTCATGTTTTGAGCTAATCTGCATAGATGGAGTATTTTGTCGTAGTATCATCAGAATTAAGAAAAAGAATCAAATTTTGATACGATATCTTGGGTTTAATTTTGCAATTCACATTGTAAGCTTAGACTTTACAATATCAAATTGGATTTGTATTTTTCACTTATAGTGCTTGCCCTTGTTTCTGCAGCATTATGAAGTAATTCAGCATTACATTTGTGATGTTTCTCTCTTGAATTGCACACTTGGACAATATCCTACGAGATGCTATTGGAGTGATAAATGCTGATCACATTTTGTGGATTCTGTATTGCAATTCAAACTTGAATTTTGTTTGCTATTTCTTGTTTGATTTACTTTGCTCATATATTGTTGACCAAGTTTTTGCATCATTACAAAGTAATCCAGCATTACATTACAGAAAGACGGTCCTCTCCAAGCAGACGTTCAAATGCACCGTCCTCATGCAAGGGCTAGGACATTGATAGTTTCCATGCTTTCTTTATCAAAATGAAAATTCTCTTTCATATTTGATAGAACTCCTGGTCGAATAAAATTCTTTACCTGTTTTTCTGCAGCATTACGAAGCAATCCCGCGTTACATAAGAGATGGACCTCTCCTTATGGACGTCCAGATGCATCGTCCTCATGCAATGTCAAGGAACACTATTGTCTCCATGCTCTATATTGAAATAAAATTTTCAATTTTGTGATGATTTCGTGCTCACATAAGATTCTTGTTCTTGTCTTTACAGCATTACGAAGCCATCCAGCGGTACATAAGCGATGGCCCTCTCCTAATGGACGTTCAAATGCATCGTCCTCATGCAAGGTCAAGGAACTTTATGGATTCTCTTCTCGCATTCTGGCCTGGACTACAGGTAAGCATTCTCAAAAAAGGATGAATATGAAACTCCACGGTGTAGCAAACCTACTTTACCGCATGCCAGGGGCAACATAATTTAGCTGTCTGGCAAGTCAATGAACAGTTTTATACTAGTTTTCCTCTATATGCAAATTTGCATGGGCTATCAAATTTAGGCAAGAGATTTAAACACTCGCCTGACAGACCAACTGGGGAAATAATTCTAGTAGCACCCAGTGAGACAATCTAATATTTTGCATGATTTTCATTTTCAAGCTGATGTTGTGGAACGAATTTCAAACATTTTTAAAGTACATATTTTAGGTACTACAGTTGGGGGGTGCGCAGGGTTAAACATTTTGAATTTCTTGCAGAATAAAAATGACTGGGATTTGAACTCACCACCTGTTAGGTACCATTGTACACCAAGGATTAG
Organism: Temnopleurus reevesii; assembly: GCA_036244855.1. Lineage (NCBI taxonomy): Eukaryota > Metazoa > Echinodermata > Echinoidea > Temnopleuroida > Temnopleuridae > Temnopleurus > Temnopleurus reevesii. The sequence continues at coordinate 6,422 of BQKZ01001223.1, read as the reverse complement.
CGCAGCCTTCTTATTTACTTTTTTCTTTAATATTTAAAGTGACTTGATAATGATTTAGTTCCCCAATAGCAAGGTGCTTAGAAACGCCTGTATCAAGTGCTAAATAAGTGTTGTGATTATTATCATTATGATGTGGATGAATATTTGTAGAAGGAAATGGCTTGTCATTCTTCATCAAAATGGCTAGTATTTTCATCCTCAACTCGTTAGGTACTCTGGGTTGAGTGTTGCACAGCTTGGATAGTTTTGTTTGTACGGAAGAGAATTTCTGTCATTTATATCCACGTCCCTTTTACTATGAGACACGATTTCTAGACCACTAGACAGTAATGCTATTCCAAAGCAAATCCAGAAGTTTGACACTTATTGAGCCTGTAACATAAAAGAGATACGATAAATCTTGCAATTAATCGCATCTCTTTGGTACACATTTTACCATAGACTTACGATAAATATTTATCGTAAGTTTAATTGCATCTTTTATGTTACAGGCCCATTATCTGTAATGTTTCATCTATTCAGGTGCTGTTTGGTGATATCGAGCCAGCAATTGAGACACATGAGATGCTCTATCAAGTCACACAGAGGCATAACTTCCTACCAGAGGTTAGTAGCTCAAAGAAATATATTTTTTAACCTATTGACTATTGGAATCTGCTAGTCCCTACAAAAAGTATATGTGAATCACATAGTTTAGCAGTCAATGGGTTAACTCAATCAAGCTTAATAGGCTAGTATACTTAGTAATTAAAATTTGGTTCCGTGAGATTTGCTCCTGTGACAATTGCCTTGATGGATAATCTACACAGTAAGCCAAAATTCAAACCTAACCCTAACCCCAACCCTAACCTTACTCCTTACATTAATCTGAAACACATCGGCCCCTAAGTCTATAATTAGGACCGTAAAGATTGTCGCCTGAGCAAATGTCATGTCACCCAGAATTTATGCATATGCCTTTCCACAAAATGAATTTAATGCATAAATTAGCATAATTAATTAATTAAGAATAAATAGTGCATTTTTTTGAAAATCTGATGATGCAAATTTGTAGTTTACATGATGCTCTACTCGCATGCAAATTTTGCAGCGATAGCGTGATCGACGGCCGAGAACAGAAGTGGGGGCTCCCAGGCCTCCCTCCCCCCGCAAACTCCCAAAATAGCCCGGCCTAGTTAGGGTTAGACCAGTTGTGGGATGCCTAAAAATACCTAGAAAGGATTTATTAGTCGCAATACTTGGAATCTAGGTTGAATATGTTCTTTTGTTGCTTTGTATGTAAAGCTCAAACAAGCTTTCAATTTACCAATATAAATCTCTATACGATTAGAAATATAAATATATCTAAAATTTGAATCACTTCATAAACTGTCCTACATTCTGACTTTAATTTTAAGAAGGAAAAAAACAACAAATGTGGCAAAAATTGTGCCCAAAGTGCTTATGGAATCATTTGGTATTTGCCACTGAGATATTTCAAGAGGAAATGTGTCTGAAATTTGCCTCAAAGTTGGCAGGATGGTATGAATAAGAAATCTTTGCATTCAGTGCCAAGTGAGAAATGAATAATAGGTTCACGCAGGATCAGCAAAATGTTTTGTTTTTTATTCAAATGGTTATGTACTTTTAAATTTATTTCTATTAATGTCTTTTTTCTGGTGTCCTAGGCATTCACTCCACAATACGATGTGTACTGGGGGCAGCATCCACTAAGACCAGAATTCATTGAAAGCACATATATGTTGTTTAAGGTAAGGTACTGTAGCAATTGTTTGGGATTTGGGTGGTAATAATTATGACGGGTGGTTGTGGTGTTGGCAATAGTTGTGTTGATGAAGGGTGGTGGTGTTGTGAGTGGTGGTGGTGGTGGTGGAGGTGGTGGTGGAAGTGATGGTGATGGTGGTGGTGGTGGTGATGATGGGTGGTAGTGCTGCTCATGGTAGTGGTGATGGTGATGGGATGTTGCTGGTGTTGCTGATGATGATGAGTGGTGGTGGTGTTAGTGGTAATGATGGTGATGGTGCCGATGGTTTTGATGTGGAGCCGTGTAACATAACGATATCCAATCAATTGTATGATTGATATCAATCGTACGATTGATCAATCGTAAGTCTATGGGAAATCGTGTACTAAGGATTGCAATTGATTGGGTTCTCTTTTATGTTACCGGGCACATGGTAGCTGAGTAGGTGGTGGTTAAGTGTTGTTGTTGGTGATGGAATTGGTGCATCTGCTGATGATAGAGGTGGTGGTGGCAGCCAGTGGCTATAATCTTGATAATGATGATTTCCATGTTTCTGCTCCCAAGCTACCTGTGACCTTTACATCCTGGAGGTTGGAGAGAAGATAATTGATAATAAATTGTTGCTCTCCCGTAATCATGCTCTTGTATACTGCAGCTTGTGATGATGTTTGGTGGTGATTGTGGTGGTTCTTATAGTTGTTTGTTTGGTTAATGGTGCTGATAGAGGTTGGTGGTGATAGTGATGTTGGTAGAAGGGTACAATGGTTGACTGTGATGTTGGTGGTTCAGTTTAGGATGGTAGCGATAATGTTTGTAGTGGTGGTGCTGATGGTGTTGTTGGTAGTTTTGTCTTTTACAGGGGGATGTTGATTGACATGGTGGTTAATGTCACTAATCGTGATTCCTCTGTTTCCACCTCACAGGCTACCAATGACCCTTACTACCTGGAGGTTGGCGAGGCGATCATCTATGCTCTCCAGAACCACGCCCGCGTCCACTGTGGCTTTGCTGGTATCAAAGATGTTAGGACTGGTAGCCATGAAGACAGGTGAGAAAAAAAAAACAGTCAAACCTGTCTTATCATCTTCTCTTTAAGCTCAAATTTTCCCTATGGTATTACTTTCCCGAATTTCACAGTTTCGGCCCTTTACAATTTCCACTCTGTATGATGCACATTCATATGTTTACAAAGACTGTCTAAAACATGAACATAGCGACATGCCAATTTGTCAAACTTGTCCGAAATGGCGAAATTATCTGTATTCTGAATTATTGGCTTATACAGTACCTGTCTATAGTGACCTCCTGTCTACAGTGGCTGCCTAAATTGGTTCCTTCTAGATGAAAATCTTTTTTACAGAACACATTAATACAGGTCACATATCTACAATGGTCACATTCTGTTTCTCTTAGATGGCGACTATTGACATGTTTGACTGTCGTTGCTACCACCTGTTTGTACTGGAAAACCAGTTTATATCGGCCACCTCCAATTCTTCTCCCCTGTCATACCTGTCTTTAGTCGCAACCTGTCTGTAGTGACCACCTTAGTTGGCAATAGAGGAAAAACTTAATTTCGATTAACGACAGGATTTTTAACTAGTGTAGCTGACATGTAGTTTTTATTTAGTAATCTGGTTTCACTGTTGGCAATTCTATACATGATGTACTGAACATCTGATCCCCGTCTCCCAGGGTCTTCCTGATATCATTTTTCATTGTTCATTATGAGTTTCAATCAAGGTGGAATATTTCAAATAATTACTTCTCAAGTATTACATGAAGTGGAGTAAAAAAATTTTTGGCTGGATTGACCAATTTATATAATTGCTCTAATATATTTCACAATTTCTACGCTTCTACTCAGCAAAGGTGATGTCAGAGGCATTATGTTTCCAGGGTTTCAACTGCTCCAGAATTCATCAAGTTTCCTTTCTTTTCAGAATTGATTTAAGTATCTCTATCTACCCCATAATTCATCTATTTTCATTTCTTATCTTTTCAGAATGGATTCCTTTGTACTAGCTGAGACGTTTTAGTTCTCTATCTGCCCCAGAATTCATCTATTTTCATTTCTTATCTTTTCAGAATGGATTCCTTTGTTCTAGCCGAGACATTCAAGTATCTCTATCTGCTCTTCACGGAGCCAGAAGATCTTGTGATGAACGTGGATAACTATCTCTTTACCACCGAGGCCCATCTTCTTCCTCTCTCACTATCCAAATACAAGACGGACCAATCTAATGCCAGTGTACCTTCCAATGAGGTATGTGAGGAAGAGAGTGTGAAGAAAGACATTGAAAGACAAAGAGAAGATTTTAAACTCCAGACTCTATCCATAAGGAATTTTTAGGAAAGATAATGAATTTTTGAATATTTTGAGACAGTTTCGAGGCCATTTCAAAAGGGTTTCCTACTTTTTTTTAATAATTCTACTAGACAATCATTCGGGAAACATATTTTCTTATCTCTTTTTGTGCAAACCATTCCTCTTTTTCGTTATGAGTTGAGAGGCCTACAACTCATATTGGGTTGAGATTTTTAAGCCTTGCTTTATCTGAGAAAGGAGGCAGTTTCTACCTCCCTAGTTTGACAGCTGTCGATTGAACAATAACTTTGAAAATGGATTGGTCATCTATTGATTTCAATAGATAGTTTTGTGAATAGATATTGTTCATTAAGTTTACAGATTTATAATTTAAATTAATGTAAAAAAAAAAAAGAAATCAAAGCTCCAAAAGAAATATTTGTCTAGGGATTTTGTCATGATTATCTTCATCGCACTTCTTAAGATTTTGTTTGAAATTTATTGTTTATTATGGACAATTCCACAGCTTTGTCATGTCGCTTGCACTAACAGAGAGTGCATGCCTTGATGGAATTCCTTGAAATTTAATTTGTGTGCCACAGATAACATTTGCTTCGTATTGGATTTCAAGGAATTTCAATTGTTTAACATTGTTTTCATTTAAAAAATTCTCAACTGCCAGATCCTAGAGGTTATCTGAAAGGTTGATGGTGCATATAAACTAAACTGGGAAAATATTAGGCTTTAAAATCAACTTTTAGTGCTTGAAACAAGCGAAAATCTAAAACGTCGCCTCCATAGGCTTTGTACAGGAATTAATGCGTAATCCTGACGCTTTAATTGAATGTACATAGATATCTTGATAGTGCATGAGTAATTTTCTTTATTTTTGGATCCTCTGTTGATTTTTCATCTGTCTGAATATATTTAGATAGGACAGACAGCTTGGTTTGAGAATTTTTTAAATTGTGCCGCTGCAATGTGTGACAATGTCTTTAATAGTTTTCAAGAGATACAAGTTTTTTAGCGTAACGAACATGACACTTTCATGGAATTATCCTGTCAATATTTTTAGATATAAAACAGTGATTTAACTAGTGGTATTGATTGTTCTCCTTGCAGACTTCTGAAACCCATGAAGGCGGATCCGCTATTCCAGTCCTAGACCGTTCCTGTGCCAATCACAAGTACCTCTTCCCAGGTGGAAGCACCTACGCGCAGGCCCTCAGGGATCCCCTAAAAAAAGCCAAGAATGTTCAGAACTCTCAGTGCCCGAGCACTCAGCAGCCAACTACACCTGTGTAAGTTGATCAGTTTGCATTTTGTTTTGAAGATACCAGTAACTTAAAACCCACTCCAATCTTTTGTTGTGCTTCAGAAAGCTGTTTGTAGAGCTACGCATGACTGTTGACCCTTTCTCAGTTGCTAAGTCATAGGCATGGTGTTATCATAAAGTGCAGCTTGATTAAACATAGTCCTAGACCCTTCCTGCGCCAATCACAAGTACCTCTTCCCCGGTGGAAGCACCTATGCTCAAGCTCTCAAGGATCCTTTCGAAAAAGCCAAGAATGTTCAGAACTCCCAGTGCCCTAGCACTCCACAGCCAACTACCCCTGTGTAAGTTTATGAATATTAATAAGTTTGTTTCATGTTTTCTATTTATAATTGAACAATAAATTTGCAAATGCAATTATCATTCCTCCATTATGCACGTGCATAAGTGTATATGTCCTCTATAAACCCTAATTAGGCTGACCTTTTTTGGCTATGTTATATCCGAGGGGGGTGGATTCCAACCCCCCCCCCCCCTTCAGATCTCGGCCGTAGAACGCGCAATCGCGACGAAAATTGGCACGCATGATGCTTGTGGCGTACTTTACTAGATTCTATGATTAATTTTTCATAAAATTTTTTGAAATAATTGAATATGCTAATTTATGCACAAAATACAATTTGATCTCTTAATCACTAATTAAATCTCTAATTGAGCTGACTTTTGTTTTCAAATATTCCTTTTAGCATTCTCTACAAATGTATCAAAATAAAAATTAATTATTGAAATTATTTTCTTATGTATGTCATTGTTTTATGAATTTCTTATGTATATCTTAATTTGCGCGATACTTGGAAGTTCAAAGTCATGACACGTCGCAAAAATATTTGTGCGCGTTAAGGAGATATTTTGCGAAATGTTGAGGGGGGGATGGATTCCACCCCCCTCGGCCTTAGTAGGGTTAAATGTTAGCTTATTCACCCAGATCAATTCAATGCAATAATATCAGGCTGAAAGTTTGATTATGATCATAAACCTGATATTGGTTAATGATCATGTTCTACAAATTAAAACTACACAATTATGTGTACATTATT
>BQKZ01001222.1:110778-128093 GCA_036244855.1 Temnopleurus reevesii | reverse complement strand
AACTACGGTGCTAGCATGTGGTAATGCTGCGGGGGAGTCCCTTCCCCCATACTTCGTCTTCAAGGGGAAGAATTTGGTAGATGGCTTGAAAGAGGGAGCTCTCCCTGGCAGCAAGTTTACCATGACCAAGACTGGCTGGAGCAATGGTAATGTCTTCCGGGACTTTCTGTTAAACCTTTTCCTTCCTGCCCTGCCCGAACGAGGTCCAGAACAAAGAGTAATACTCTTGTATGATGGTCACAAAAGCCACATCACGATCCCGCTCATCGAAGAGGCACAGCGTAATAACATCATCTTGTTCCTTCTCCCCCCACACACGAGTCATATCCTCCAACCACTGGACGTCGGTTGCTTCGGGCCAATGAAGTCCCACTTCAACAGGCAATGTGCCGACTTCCTCTCGAAGCATCCTGGACGTTCATTGACGAGGTATGACTTGTGTGCCCTCATAAGCCAATCCTATCTTCAAGCTATGACGGGGGAGAACCTGAAGGAGGCCTTCGGAAAGACGGGAATTTGTCCCTGTCGATGTACAAAAAGCCACGACGCCGAGTTTGGCAACAAACCCGGACAGTAGGCCAACCAGAATTGATCCCAGCTCAGCTTCCAGCCAGGTTGAGGCGTTCCTGGCAACGAAGCTACCGCCTCAACCAAAGCCATCAACGCGACGGAAGAGATCAGTCCCTATCTCCGAAGCTGGTGGCGTGGCCATAACTGAAAACCACATATTTCTGAGAGATATACCGTGCATCCACGGCCACCAGCTCAGTCGCACAACAACCATCAATTGGGGAGTTGAGTGAATCGGAGAAATACTGCCAATGTGGCAAGGACGAACCCTCAGTGATGACAGGCGAAGAGGTAGACTGGGCACGATGCGACCTCTGCCAGCATTGGGTTCACCTTGGAGTATGTTGTGAGGTTGCTGAAGTCCATGACGACGACAACTTTAACTGCCCATGCTGTTCATCTGAGCCTTTATTCATTTTCATTATCAATGTCTTATAAATGCATTTTGATCATTCTATGTATCCATGTTTTACGTCAATTTTTACATGGAATTATTGGTAGCAAAATAAACCTTAGTAAATTGGTGTTCAGAAATTTGATAAATTTGGCATTAATAATGATTTGGAATAAATTTTATGATGTCATAATTTTTGTCTTCCAGGCAAGCTCTGAGCTGGATCGTAGACCAGCTAGATTGTTGTGTGTGTATTTCACACACAGTGCCATGTGTGTAGTGGTATCGCACACCGCACAACATTTTGTTCATAATACCAATCATTTTCTTACCGTTCAGCAATGTTTCCATCCTCTAACTTGGAATTAACTTGGAATTAGGTACCAGATAACGTCCAGATAACGTCTCTAAATTCTATAGATATCTGATATGAATGTTTTATTTAATGTTGTACATATTTGATATTGTATTTTATGTCAGTGTCTCGAGCAGTCAGTTGAGATATTTTTGTTGTGCTCGTACCATTTTGGTTGCGTCATGGTAGTACCATTTCTAATTTGGCCTCATGAGCTTGTATGGCTTATACATGCTTATATTCACTGATTAGAAATTGGTATTAGCATGACTGAAACAATGTGGTATTGGCATGTATTGCTTTTATTGCTGATACCATTTAGCATATATTGGTATCATAAGTCTGGTGGAACTTTATACCTTTTGAATTTTGCATATTGCCTTGGTAGTACCGTCTGTGGCAGTGGTAGGAAAAGTCCATTTTGGTAGCAGTTTGAATTGGGCGTATTGGTAGTACCATCTGTGGTAGTGGTAGAAAAAGTCAATTTTTGGTGCTAGTTTGAATTGGGCGTATTGGTAGTACCATCTGTGGTAGTGGTAGGAAAAGTTAATTTTGGTACTAGTTTGAATTGGGCATATTGATAGTACCATCTGTGGTAGTGGTAGGAAGAATGCAGTTTGGTACTGTGTTGGTAGAAGACCAACATTTTACATGTAAATATGTAAATATCTCAAAAGCTGATTAGTAATGATTTTTGTACTAAAGGGGCATTTACCTAGAGTCTTCTGGTATTAGAAATGAGCTGCTAGTAATACAATTGTTTTGTTTCCTTTTTAGGTGAAGTAGATTACAATTTGACAAACATGAATATTTGGAAGAGGAGGCTGTGGGCCTCTGTAACATACATTTTTTGTAAAAATGTCACCAGTGCCTCTGGAAGGCATCCTTTTTCGTAGTTTTAAGATTCTATAATGACCTTTTAAATTATTTTTAGAGGTCTATTCAGTATTGCCATAGCTTACTTAGGTTAATTCTAGAACATTTATGATTTATTTGGTACTGGTAGAGAAAGTTCGGTACTGGAACCAATTCTTTTTTTATCTCTTATGAGTGTTTAGTGCTTTATACCGGTAGTAAATTAGGTAGTCATAGGGGGTGTTGCTCAAAATCAACTGCAAATCAACTGCAACTTTGCAAATTGTAACGCACATTTTCATTCGCTCGTAGTGTGCGCATTTAACAATATGCGCATTGAAACAATGATTTTGATTGGCACGTACCAATCAACTGCAAGTTGCGATCAATTGCAACCTTTGAGCAACACCCCCATAGGATGCCTCCAATCAGGACAAAGGTTTAGTTCATCAAATTTTTTTGGTATTTGCCTTTGCTCCTTTATGTATATATAAAAACTGGTAGGAGTGGCCGAAGCCACTACCATTCTTTCTAGATACTCTTATAACTCTCTTAGCACTCTAAATTATAGACACTGAACTACAAAGATTTAATTTCCCAGTACAGTTAGGAGTATTTATTAACAGATTAATAACAGTTGAATATTGAACCAGACATTAGAATACGGCTAGACTTGAATTAATTCTTTGATAGACCGGGTATCTTGGGATAACAGGAAGTTGAATGAGTAATATTGATTTTCAACGACAGTCATAGGAGTTATTGAATTCGAAGCTATCCTATCGTAAAGACCAAGGTTGTAGTAAAAAGTCCCATATTGCGCCGACAGATTGAGAGGATATGTAGACGAAGTTTAGGGGTGGCCAGACCAGGTTTGAAATTCCGGGAGTGGTAGCCACGGAAGACTTTCTTACTGCTAGAAAGAAGATTGATAAATTGATGTTTGGAGACTCAATTTTGAATAGGGTCATTTTTGGTAGCGGTAGGAGCCTTTGTGGATAAGATATGGGGGCACAGTTGTGCCTAGTATAGAATCATATATTACAAGTTCAGTGGAAAGTCGTGCCTATGAAAGAAAGTATTCCACTTGTTGGTCATTCCCTTCATAAGATTAATTCGTGAAATTCTTACATCTCTGTGGTATAATGATTGAAAATTGTACCTTTCATAAGTTACAAGCTCAGATAGGATTGTACTTATAAAAAGATAATTTAGGTAGTACCATTGTTTTTAATAGCGTTAGAATAGAATATTGATTAAGAATTTTTACCAGTAGAAGCTGGCCAAATTAGTGTAAATCCTGTACATATATAGTTTGAATGTTTCTTTTGGAATTCAAATGAGCCAGTTTTATTCTTTCAGTTATTGTTCACTGAATAGTTAATAAAGTTACTTGTTATTTGATCAAAGGAAATTATAGGCTGATAGAGTCTTATATTTTTAGGCCCGTATTCTGATAGCGAGGTTTAACTTAACCCGGGACTAAGCCATTGTTATTTAGACCCGGGCTATTGAAAAGTTAAACCAAGAGTCTAAATAACAATGAATTAGACCTGGGTTAAGTTAAACCTCGCTATCGTAATACGAGCCTTAGAGTCTGGTTTATACATCAGGAACAATGACATTGAAATTGGTACTAAAATTTTATATTTCTAGTTTGCAGTCTTGGAAATCCAGAGAACGAAATCACTGTCTGGCTCTCAATCAGACACTTAACCGTGTCATTGACTGTGCCTTAGATTGCTCGCTACCAGGGAATAGAAATAATGCATTAGCAGAGGACGAGTGCGGTTGACATGAAATTCAGTGCATGTGAATGTGTAACATGCGTGTGTATGGACATCCATGGGTGACTTCAAGTACAGTGCTGAACGCTGGTGTTGGTGTTGCAGCAAAACCAACACCAGCCTCAACACCAAACTTGAAGTCTGTCGGTGTTTGGGGTAGACCTCGCAAGATTCTGACGTATTTCCAGTCATTTCTGTAAATTGACCAATGGTGTTTGAGCTCGGTGTACGGACCGTTTTGCTCTCAACACCAACACCAACACCGAACACCGTACTTGAAGTCACCCATTGTGTTTGCTTGATGAGTAATGTACATGTGCGTGGAGAAAGTTTTGGAAATGCTGATTGTTTGAATTTGTGAGATGAATATTGGCTAAAAATTGATTGAAGATGAATGATTGTAAAGATTGAATATCTATAATAAGGAGGAACGATGAAACTGGTGGAATAATGTCGAGATTGACCAGAGCTGGTGTGGAGCTGATCGTGTCACAGTGAAATAGGTGCGTGAATGTGTTTATCCAGGTTCAAGTTCAAGTTTTGTTTGTGTCTCGTGGATTGATACTGATTGATTGATTGAGCCAATGAGGTGGCTGATATTTTGTGCATAATCTAGACCTTTAATTATCTGAATGGTGTAATTTTTGTATTCTCTTCGTGATAAGAAGTTGTGAGGAGAAAGAGTTTCCCAAAATTTTAAATTGGGTGGTGGCAGCGATACCAGTTGAGAATGATGTGATGTGTTGTGGTATGACTATGGTTGAATGGTGATGATTTGTTGTTGTTTGATATGAGAGCAGAGAGAACAAGCTTGTAAATAAATTATTAATGAGAGGAACTACCAAACTGGAGTTTCTCTTGCCTATTTGACTCTCATTTTCTCGACTTCTCTGCAATGCAATTCTACCAAATTGGGATATTTTGATTCCATTGATATTTAAAATCTATTTGGGGGTCACTAAATTTTGAACCCCTGATCCCCTATTTTGCCACAGTATTATAGATGTGTAGATATATAAATATGTGTTTTTAGGTATCATGATTATGATCAGAAATTTGGCACTAACTTAAGTTTCTTGCAGCGAATTGCGAACATGACGAACGGTATATTCTCAACTGTTATTTTTTTCCATTTCTGTTTTTAGTCGAGAAGGCATCATACCGTCTGACCCGTTTGATGACTCAGATGGCTGCAGTTCATTCACACATCATCTGCCAAGTAAGAAATATGAATTGGAGGTGTTGCTTGAAAGTTGCAATTAATTGCAAAGTGGTGGCAAATCAGTTGCAAATTGAATTTTCATTTGCAGATGGTCTGTGCTTCACATCTGACAAGACATGCATGAAAATATTATTTTTATTAGTGCGTGCTGATCAAACATGAAAGCTATAATCTTCAATATTTACTCCTATGGTAAATCTCCTAAATTTGCACAAAATGTCTCAAGTCTTGTTTGTTTGAATATCAGATAAATAAGATTAATGAAAATATTCACATGAATTGATTAGTTGGCTGAATAGTCATAATTATTTCAGGATACGGAGTAAATGAATAATAATCTAGTGATTAATTTTACTTTTCACAATTGACTAGCAATTTCAGATATTGAGGAAATATTTTAAATACTTTACTGTACATACAGTTCTATGTGAAAAAGTTGCAACACAAAGCATACCTAGTATTGCAATCTTAAAACTGCACAGTAAAGTGCAATGTGATACCAGGGAGGTGTTTCACCAAGAAAATAAAGACTTTAAGAAAGACTTTAAGTTTGACTGGTACCAGTTCTTGCACGGAATGTGCATAATTGTGTGAACCATTACGCGCAAGAAGGGATACCAGTCAAACGTAAAGTCGTGCGTAAAGTCTTTCTTATCTTGGTGAAACACCTCCAAGGAAAATTATTCCATGTAATCATCATGATTTTGATGGGTTCCCTCTTTTTGTCATCACCAGGCAGACAGAATATTCAAAGAAATTGGAAGGACATCACGGCAGATTTCAATGAAGCTGCAAAACACCTCAAGCTTGGAGAGCTTTTGCACGACTCTATGTGAGTATTTTTAGCAGAGTTCCTCCAGCACATACGTTGGCACCTAGGCCAGTTTTTGTGAAACTGCAGATAGGAGCTGGTCAAATGGTGGTCTAAACAGGGGTGACAGCAGCATCTTTGAGTTTAAACGTATAGAATTGTAATGGTCGGGATGCAGAAAATGATGTAAAACGAGCTGATGTATTCACAAGTTGCTTTACATACATAAATATACACTGTAACTGTGTACGAAATAAGGAGAGAAAATTGCACTTATTCTGGTGTATTTTACGTCGAACACCCGTAATCAGCCATTATTCCTACTGTGTGTAAAGTGCTTTCGCACGGGGGAGCGTCGCCCAGGTATGGGCGGAGCGATCGGTGGTATTGTCTGCAGTGTGTGAGTTCGCATTCATTTTGTATGTGAAGCATGTTGTGTTAGGGAGAACGACCTTAGCATCAATTTTTATTTTGCGATAATTAAACCATTTCTTGATCGATTTTAATCAAACTAACTATGAACATGCTCTAATTTGCCATTGAAAAACTGAATTATGGTAATACTTTTACTGCAGCTTACAAAGTAGTTAAATATCTGAAGCACCATCCTCCCAAAACTGGTCGGTTTAATAAGGGGGAAAAGTAAACACCTTTTCAATTTCATATGATATGTAAGGAAATTGGTTTTGTGTAAACTACCATCTAGCAAATTAGATTTTGGTATTAGATACCCTTTGAGGTGAGATAGATATAGGCATGTTGCACAACCAGTCATAAAGTGCTCTATCTTAAACATCTAATGAATTTGACTGATAACATTACCTTTATATTATCTCTTTTTCTACCACACCATTCTGTTCCCATCTCACCTAGTTTTGGCCTATTTGAAGCCATGTCTGCGATTGAGATGATGGATGCAGACATGATGTGCAACCAGTCTGGTCATAAAGTGCTCAGTCCTATTCATACAGAATACATGTAGAACCATTTCATTTTCTCTCTATGCCTCACCATTCCGTTCCCATCTCATACAGTTTTGGTCTATTTAGGGCCATGTCTGCGATTGAGATGATGGACCCCAAAATGGATGCTGGTATGATGTGCAACCAGTCTTTTCATAAAGATCTCAATCTCAAACATCTAACAAATTTGAATGATTACATTACCTTTATATTATCTCTTTTTTTCTTCCACACCACTCTGTTCCCATCTCACCCAGTTTTGGTCTATTTAGGGCCATGTCTGCGATTGAGATGATGGACCCCAAAATGGATGCCGGTATGACGTGCAACCAGACCTTTCATAAAGTTCTCAATCTTAAATATCTACAAATTTGAATGATTACATTTCCTTTATATTATCTCTCTTTTTCTTCCCCACTACTCTGTTCCCATCTCACCCAGTTTTGGTCTATTTGAAGCCATGTCTGCGATTGAGATGATGGACCCCAAAATGGATGCAGGTATGATGTGCAACCAGTCTGGTCATAAAGTGCTCCATCCTATTCATACAGAATAGAACCATTTCATTTTCTTTCTATGCCTCACCATTTTGTTCCCATCTCACCCATCTCATTTTCTCTCTATTCCTCACCACTCTGTTCCCATCTCACCCAGTTTTGGTCTATTTGAAGCCATGTCTGCGATTGAGATGATGGACCCCAAAATGGATGCTGGTATGATGTGCAACCATTCTGGTCATGAAGTACTCCATATTAGAAAATCTTACAGATATGAATCTTTTCATCACCTTTGAATATCTCTTTTTTCTACCACACCATTCCGTTCCCATCTCATACAGTTTTGGTCTATTTGAAGCCATGTCTGTGATTGAGATGATGGACCCCAAAATGGATACCGGTATGATGTGCAACCAGTCTTCTCATAAAGATCTCAATCTTAAACATCCAACAAATTTGATTGATTGCATTACATTTCTTTTTCTACCACACCCCTCTGTTCCCATCTCACCCAGTTTTGGTCTATTTGAAGCCATGTCTGCAATTGAGATGATGGACCCCAAGATGGATGCTGGTATGATGTGCAACTATTCTGATCATGAAGTACTCCATCTTAGAAAATCTTACAGATATGAATCTTGTCATCGCCTTTGAATATCTCTTTTTTCTTCCACACCACTCTGTTCCCATCTCACCCAGTTTTGGTCTATTTGAAGCCATGTCTGCGATTGAGATGATGGACCCCAAGATGGATGCTGGTATGACGTGCAACCAGTCTTTTCATAAAATTCTCAAACATCTGATAAATTTGAATGATTACATTGCATACATTTATATTATCTCTTTTTCTACCACACCACTCTGTTCTCATCTCATCCAGTTTTGGCCTATTTGAAGCCATGTCTGCGATTGAGATGATGGACCCCAAAATGGATGCAGGCATGATGTGCAACCAGTCTGGTCATAAGGTTCTTAATCTCCAGCAATCCATCGAGGCTGGGCGAATAAAGACTTCAGACCTGAGCAATCAAGAGCTCATCGGCATCATGGACACAACTTTTGCCTGCTTGGTGAGTAGTTTTTTGGCATATTTTGCTTGCTGTAGCACTAAGCAGTGTGATCAACAAGTTTTATTGTTTTGATATTCCCCAGCATGTAGGACAGAGACCAGATAGATACAAAGCTATCAGTCCTTGTAGAACTTTACCTTAGTTGATTATGATGTTATTACCAATGATGAGCACATCAAATTACATATTTTTCTTGAAGTATGCAATTTTGTGTTATTATTGGCAATATTGCTAGTGCTAATATTCTAACAAATCAGGTCAGGGATTCACCAAGTCATTCTCAAAGTTAAGAATGACTTTAAGAACTGCTGGAGTGCGTTATCGAGTGTTATATTCAAAAGATTCTCCACCATTCAGTATGTAGACTGATACCAATTGTTCTTATAGTCGTTCATTGATTGGTGAAGTACCAGCCAGAACAGGTTTTTTCATAACATTCTTGCATTTTGTCTATAAAATGTTCATTTCTAGTATGCATGTAATTCCACAAAATCTTGAAATTCTTGAAATTTTATTCTAACTTGAATGATTTTTGTGTTGGGTAGATAATAAGTGAAATAATGCTTGCCTCATCTTAATATCACTGTTTATTCATGTTGGGACAAGACCAGAATTATTTCAATCATCATTTAGTCTCTTTTGACAGGCTACTTGGTGAGCGAGACATTCATTACCTCAGACGGTCTTCACAAACCTTTACTTTCACAGTCCAGATCTGATCGGTGACGGATGTCTCAAGAATATGTTTCTACCTTTTTAAAAAGACATATTTTGTTTTCAATTTGTATTTAAACCACAAACCCTTAAAATTCTTGATATATCTTATTCTATATCTAACAGGCTACATGGTTAGAGGGTCATTCATTAGCTCAGACAGTCTTCACGAACCTGTACTTTCACAATCCAGACCTGATCGATGACCGATGTCTACGAGCATTCTCCCTGGTCATTCTCAAAATGGTCGACACGATCAAGGATAAGGTCATGAGGGCTGGAGTCTTCGAAGAGGTCAGTCAAACCACATCAAAAGATTTTTCACATTTTGATATTTAAAAAAAAATGGGAAAATTAATGAATTCAAACAAAGTTAGTTAATCGGAATGCGAACATACAGTATTCTTGATGGAATGTACGCTGACAGAGTAATTGAGTAATATGATTATGAAAATTTACATTTTAGTTTCTATATGTTGATAGTATGGTCCCACATGATATTTCCTGGGCAGCTGCACCAGAATGGCATTTGATAAATTATGAATTTTGTTAATAACTTTGTCAAACATTGAATGAACCTTACTTCCGGGGAACACTTCTATTCTTATCTTATCGTTGATAATTGAGTTCTTCTTCAGCCCTCTCCGATCAAAGCTGATTTTTTTTTTAGTAAAGTCGAACATTTCTTAGCAGTCACCTGTCTATAATTGCCACTGCTTCCCTTTTCCATGGTTTGCTGTTATAGACATGGCACGTCTGTGATATTAGTATGCAAAGTTTATTTTCAAATTTATTTATTCAATCTACATGTTTGTATGCATAATCATTACATATTAATCTCTTTCTGAACAAGGTTTTCATCATTCATACCTGGTGTAATGTTTTAAAAAGGATTATGTTGCAAAAAGTTCATTTAGTGAGGTAAAATTAGGAGAAACATGTGGTTGGATGTACAATAATGTTGAGCAATTCATCGAATGGCCCCTTTACAAGATAAAGCCATATCCATACCAATTAAAGATTATTTGGTCAATACTTCTGTGATTAATTTCTTTTTTAACTGAACACGTAGGAGGATTTCCAGTCGATGCCGTACGGATTCAAGCTGGCCCGTATCGTGACTGAGCTAAGAGTGGTTGGTATGCTGAAAGAGATTGAGGAGGATTACAACAGAAGAGTCCATGTCAATTGGGAAATATTTGGTCAATATTGTTGTGATTATTATTTTTTTTTAACTGAACACGTAGGAGGATTTCCAGTCAATGACGTACGGATTCAAGCTGGCCCATAACGTGACTGAGATAAGAATGGTTGGTATGCTGAAAGAGATTGAGGAGGATTACAACATAAGAGTCCATGTCCATTGGGAAATATTTGGTCAATATTTTTGTGATTAATTTCTTTTTTAACTGAACACGTAGGAGGATTTCCAGTCAATGACGTACGGATTCAAGCTGGCCCACAACGTGACTGAGCTGAGAGTAGTTGGTATGCTGAAGGAGATAGAGGAGGATTATAACAGAAGAGTGAGGGTAAGGAATCTCGCTCCCCCCCCCCCATTCCCCAGAGATGCCAACCATTTTGGAATGTGCATAAAGTGTATTTCCATATAAATTTGATGCGTTCATTACTAGTGAATATATGAGGATATTGTTACTGTTTCTCTCATTTTTGTTGAGCTGTTACTATGTTCACAATTTAATTTTTACCCCATACATATTCTGGAGCAGTTAATATCTCTGTCTTTGTATATCTGTATTTCTTGTTGTAAGCCGTTAGATTTGTATATATTTTTTGTTTAGGCTTATTCTCTTTGTTTTATACGTCATTATAAGGACCACTGATATAACGAGCTCAGATTCTATTAAGCTAATTTTTCTGGTCCCATCTTATTGTATTCCCTTTATGACATGATCTAAGAAGCTTTCTATGTAAAAAATGGTTAATTTTTTCATATGGACCTTGTTATAATGAGGTTAGTCTGTATTTAAGATTTGCAGTACTATTAAGCACTATTTCTCTCGTTTTTGGTCAGTAAATTGATTAATATTTAAAATTACTGCTCTGTTTTCCCACAGAATACAAGAGCAAGGCAAGGGGAAGATAGAGACACTGCGACAGAACTTGAGGTTAGTGATTTAGTCCTTTTTCTTACATGTAATATAACATTTTTTTCATGAAATGTCATTCTTTAGATTAATCTTTAATTTTTTTTTCTTTCTTAATGAAAATGAATAAGTGATTATACAAATCCAAAAAAGATATAAGTGCCATGTTACACATTTATGGAATGATTATCTTTTTTCATTAAGATCAAACTAAAGTGGTTTATTTTTTTGCAATGTACTGTATAAGCTGTTAGCTGAACTGTATTTTTAGCAATGGTTTTAATTCTGCGGTTCTAGCTTCGAGAAAATTTCCACTCAGTATGATGCATCTTCATATGCTTACAAACACTGTCAAATATGCAAAAGTAACAACTTGCTAAAATGTCAAACAAACTGGTACCGAAATGTGGAAATATTGGCTTATGTAGTAATACTTGTATCATGGCATGTTGCATTATACTTGCAAATATCCCTGGATTGAGCGCGGTACTGTATAAATGAATTTCTTGCAGAAGCAAATTATAGCCACGACTGAGATTATAACCAATGACCCTCTCATTGCCAATTTGGTGATTTTGTTTGATCCATACAGCATGAACAGTGTGTAGCAGTGGTGTCGAGTATCAAGTTCTGTCGGATGTTCTACTCTGCTTTACTTGCATTCACCAAGAAAGAGGTAATGCAAGTTTGACAAATCTCTCACTACAAATTTTAGATCATTGTCAACAACTCATTCTTCCATTTGTTTCATTTCAAAATAACATTTATTTATTTCCTTCAACAACAAAAAGAAACTAATGATGTACAAACTAGTAGTTTACGATCTTTCAATAAATAATAGAATAATTGGTTCTTAAATTGATTATAGAATAAAGAAATTAAAGGAAAGGAGCCCAGATTTAGAAGCAGAGCTTGTGTTGGATGTGCATTTTTATTTCAGATTATTTTAGTTATTATACTCAGAGGTAATTTGAATGCTACATGTACAAAGAAATTTATTATTTAATCTAGTTTGACCCATAGTGCATTTACACATGCTACTCCGTCACACATAGAGTACCTATGAGTGAAAAAATAATACATTACTTTGTGTCATTATATCCCTCAACAGATAAATTCAAGTCCTCTATTGATATGAAATGTCAATATATATTTGTTTTGGTATTCAGATCAAGCCATCCATTGAAGAAGCCAAGAAGTTGCTATTACTTGCTCTGGATCTACTCCCACCTATACTGAAAACAGTAGAGCTTGGTGATCCACAAAGTATATCACAAGATGAAGCATCGCCAGCCATGCCAGGTATTTAAATCTCTTATCTAACTTTCCTTTGCCCAGATCTCTCTATTATCAAGATGAAAACTTTCTATAAATTCATCCATTCTATTCAAATAATTACAGGGAAAACAAAGATTATATGAACATTTAAGATTCTGTATAAACTCATTTGAATTGTACAGAGGAAGTCCAAAAATCCTTTTGAATCCGTTGAAGAAGCAGAGAAGTTCCTCTTTCTTGCTCTGGATTTACTCCCTCTTATATATTAGACGGTAAACTTGTAAGGAAATATGTTTTTACTTTTCTTTTTTCA
Organism: Temnopleurus reevesii; assembly: GCA_036244855.1. NCBI lineage: Eukaryota > Metazoa > Echinodermata > Echinoidea > Temnopleuroida > Temnopleuridae > Temnopleurus > Temnopleurus reevesii. The sequence continues at coordinate 115,157 of BQKZ01001222.1, read as the reverse complement.
TCCTGTCTCTGCAGATTGCCCCAATATGATGGGATTTGAACCTCTGGTTAATCAGCGTTTGCTGCCCCCTACCTTCCCGAGATATGCCAAGATAATCAGCAGGGGAGATGCCATCACATACCTGGAAGGTCTGGTAACGAGACTAAGAGCAGTTTGTGAAGTGACCAGCTTGACAACCTTCCATGCTATAGTGGTAAGTTTTGTTTTGAATCTTCTNCCGAGCGTTCTCCCTGGTCGTCCTCAAAATGGTCGACACAATCAAGGATAAGGTCATGAGGGCTGGAGTCTTCGAAGAGGTCAGTCAAACCACATCAAAAGATTTTTCACATTTTGATATTTAAAAAAAAATGGGAAAATTAATGAATTCAAACAAAGTTAGTTAATCGGAATGCGAACATACAGTATTCTTGATGGAATGTACGCTGACAGAGTAATTGAGTAATATGATTATGAAAATTTACATTTTAGTTTCTATATGTTGATAGTATGGTCCCACATGATATTTCCTGGGCAGCTGCACCAGAATGGCATTTGATAAATTATGAATTTTGTTAATAACTTTGTCAAACATTGAATGAACCTTACTTCCGGGGAACACTTCTATTCTTATCTTATCGTTGATAATTGAGTTCTTCTTCAGCCCTCTCCGATCAAAGCTGATTTTTTTTTTAGTAAAGTCGAACATTTCTTAGCAGTCACCTGTCTATAATTGCCACTGCTTCCCTTTTCCATGGTTTGCTGTTATAGACATGGCACGTCTGTGATATTAGTATGCAAAGTTTATTTTCAAATTTATTTATTCAATCTACATGTTTGTATGCATAATCATTACATGTTAAGATCTTTCTGAACAAGGTTTGCAAACTTGGTGTAATGTTTTAAAAAGGATTATGTTGCAAAAAAGTTTATTTAGTAAGGTAAAATTAAGAGAAACATGTGGTTGCATGTACAATAATGTTGAGCAATTCATCGAATGGCCCCTTTACAAGATAAAGCCATATCCATACCAATTAAAGATTATTTGGTCAATACTTCTGTGATTAATTTCTTTTTTAACTGAACACGTAGGAGGATTTCCAGTCGATGCCGTACGGATTCAAGCTGGCCCGTATCGTGACTGAGCTAAGAGTGGTTGGTATGCTGAAAGAGATTGAGGAGGATTACAACAGAAGAGTCCATGTCAATTGGGAAATATTTGGTCAATATTGTTGTGATTATTATTTTTTTTTAACTGAACACGTAGGAGGATTTCCAGTCAATGACGTACGGATTCAAGCTGGCCCATAACGTGACTGAGATAAGAATGGTTGGTATGCTGAAAGAGATTGAGGAGGATTACAACATAAGAGTCCATGTCCATTGGGAAATATTTGGTCAATATTTTTGTGATTAATTTCTTTTTTAACTGAACACGTAGGAGGATTTCCAGTCAATGACGTACGGATTCAAGCTGGCCCACAACGTGACTGAGCTGAGAGTAGTTGGTATGCTGAAGGAGATAGAGGAGGATTATAACAGAAGAGTGAGGGTAAGGAATCTCGCTCCCCCCCCCCCATTCCCCAGAGATGCCAACCATTTTGGAATGTGCATAAAGTGTATTTCCATATAAATTTGATGCATTCATTACAAGTGGATATATGAGGATATTGTTACTGTTTCTCTCATTTTTGTTGAGCTGTTACTATGTTCACAATTTAATTTTTACCCCATACATATTCTGGAGCAGTTAATATCTCTGTCTTTGTATATCTGTATTTCTTGTTGTAAGCCGTTAGATTTGTATATATTTTTTGTTTAGGCTTATTCTCTTTGTTTTATACGTCATTATAAGGACCACTGATATAACGAGCTCAGATTCTATTAAGCTAATTTTTCTGGTCCCATCTTATTGTATTCCCTTTATGACATGATCTAAGAAGCTTTCTATGTAAAANGAATTGTTGGTGACATTATTAGAGGCATAGAAAATGCATTTTAAATTAAGTTCATGCATTAATATGCAAAATAGACAAGGATTTATGAATATTGACTAAAAACACAATTTGCATTGACTTTGTACATAAAATCACGATTTGAACTCATATTTGGCTCGACGAATATTTTTCAAATGCGCGTAGCGGCGGTACCACATACCCGATCATCACGAATTTGGTGTCAAAAGTTGCGCGAGACTTGAAAGATAAAAGTCAGAAAAAATTATGACGCGAGCTTCTCGCGTTTCAGATTAATCGCGAAAATTTTCGAGGGGGGGCTTTAAAAGCCCCCCAATGGGATTAGGGTTAAGAACGACGTGACGCACGACTTGTATCAGTTCTTGTACTGAATGATCGAAAATCGTGTGCGTATTACACTCATTAACGTACTCCAGTCTTTCCTACAGTCATGTGTAACTTAAAGAATTATTTGGTGAAACACCGCCCAGGTCAGGCAACCCAGTGGGTTGGCTAGCAAGTTACCAATGTAAAATAAGGTATAAAAGTACACATTGGAAAAATGATAAGGCAATTCATAATGAAAAGTAGAATAGGTAAATTAATCTATTTGAACGATGTCTTTGGTCTCTTCTTACAGGATTTCTTTGCAGAGTTCAGCAAGCAATGCCCCTGTGTCCTCTCAAGATCAATCCTGCAGCAGATCTTCCTACCATACAACAACAAGAAGGTGTTTGGTTTCGAGCTGGTCCAGGAGTGCCTAAGGGACACCCTAAGGGGGTTCGTTTGCCCCCCTGTCCTCGCCCCTCGCTCACCCATCTTCAACAACGCACAGGCGAAGGAGATGGCGGACTCTATGCTTCTTCACTCCGTTAGGGTAAGAGATCACTGTAGTAAAATTTTGTATTTGCCAAAGTTCATTTATTTATTTATTGATCAATATACAAGATGTTGGTATCACGAGTGGTTCTGCTTTTCAGACAGATTGAAAAGACCGAGATAAAAAGGTAATTATTTCTTGCAATGATAGAATCAGTTAAAATGTTTTTACCTTATCATTCCTCAGCCGATGTGCTCGCTGATGCAGATCCACGGTCACAACCGAGCTCGGCAGCGGGACAAGTTCGGCCAGCTCCTGGAGGAGCTTGCAGGGCTCCAGGACCAGGCGGAGAAAGTGGATGCCAGTCTCCATACTCTCATGTCCAAGGCGGAGGTGAAGAAGACGTACGAGGCGTCTTTCAGCTGCTGGGTCATGTACCACACACTGCGCACCATGATACAGTACGTGCAGTCGGGCTTTGAGTTGGAGCTCTACGGCAATCATGAATACCACTATATATTCTGGTAAGTTTATGCTGTAGTATTTTTTAGAAGTGTGATCATAGAAAACGATTGATTTTTCTTCCTCAAATTTGTAAAATTAATAAACATGATCACATGTATCATCTGAACAGTCATTTGCACCTTTCCTAAAATTTGATTTAATTCCTTTGAATTTTCTATTTCACTTTTGTTTCCTGAAAATATTAAGCCATTGTAAAGCAATCATTTTTAGGCAATTGTACATGTATATTAAACAATAATTAAGAACAACACATTAAATGTACATTTCAGGGCCCAGGCTCCTTCCCAATTCTGATGATTAACATAATAGTTTTTCTTTGTTTTAAACGGAACATTTAATGTAGTTTCTTATGAGATTTATGCTACCCCAGTTAGTATTTTGTTAGCTAAAATATGATCTGAAGACTAAAATTTTAGTAAAACCATGTTGTTGGTGCCCCTGAAAATTAATTATTTTCTTTCATAATCATAAAAAAAACATATTTTGCTTCTCACAAGCCCTCACCCATCTTAGGACAATGGTTATTATGCAACCAGAGACACCAAGGTGAACAGAGACAAAACTTAGATCTTTAAGGAATCATTTGAGGTGAATTACTGTATGGACCCTGTGTTGTAAAAGATTTTTCAATCAGAAGGAAAATTAAGTAGAAAATAGAAAGGTGATGTGACCTATGTTGCATAAAGTTTTGTCCGTGTTCTCCATGGCAGTCCTGTTTACCATGTTTTATAATACCCAAGTTAGGATTGTTTTTGTATCAATTTTTCCAGGTACCTATCTGATTTCCTCTATGCATGGTTCATTTCAACGTTGAGCCAAGCAGACAGCATGCTAGGTGATCATGAGACACAGTACGCTGAGCCGCAGGGCAAAGGTCGCAGCAATAAGAAGAAAGCCAAGAGGAAGAGGTCGCGACCCTTGGAGCGGGAGCTGGCCCTGAGCAAGGCACAACAGGCTCTGTGCTCAGGCTATTACAAGGTGAGAATATGATGATGATCATCATCATGATGACGATGATGGTGATGGTTATGGTGATGGTGATGGTGATGGTGATGGTGATGGTGATGGTGATGGTGATGGTGATGGTGATGATGATGATGATG